>BRDA01046976.1:0-10442 GCA_036984385.1 Crenuchus spilurus
TATATACACACACTATATTAAAAAAAAGGTGCAGATGATACAAATTTACAGACATCTGTGCAGCTGTACAAGTAGTGCAATAACTGTTTATTTTTGTTTTATTTTTGGTGCTTAGTCCTTTTCCAATTTCAGTTTAGTGGGATTTAGAGGAGGAGCCAATAATCTCAGGCTAGTCATAATGGAATGTTATAATAATGTGATAATATTGTGGCCTTGATTAACATTCCCTGAGCGTTATGTCTTTTTCTCCTGACTTAAGAAGACTGTTCTGAGAACATTAATAAACTGAACATTTTGAACAGGGAATTCATTATTCAGGGAATATTTCAAATTCATGGGATACTGTTCAAATAAAGCCGTAGCAGAACTTTCCAGACCTTACCTTTTAAGGATTTGAGCTCTTCATGGGTTATCACATTTACTTTTCTTCTTTAGGTCATGCTGTAACAGTCCCTAACTGAAGGCCAAGATATACTATCATTTTAGAGTGAGATTATTACTCTACCATCCTTTCTCAAATGAAAAATCTTTAGCTACTACTTGGGGCTGTTTTGGCTGTTCTACCCTTAAGTAGAAGTTTCTCACAGATGCTCAGATCAGTGGCAGTTTCTGATATGGGTGATATGGGCAGCTGCCCAGGCATCTCATCAAGGGTGGCAAGAGCGCCCAGCCCAACACCAGTCAGGTTGTGTGAAGAGCATTTGGGGTGGTTGCCAACCACCAGGAAAGTTGTTCACTCAAGTGGGAAGAGGGGGTGGGGTGCCAGAGGGGTTGAGGGCACCAAACAGGCTAGGATTCAAATGTACACATCAATCAGCAATTTTACCACAGAGTTCTGTAATACATTGTAGAATTAGTGGTTTTATTGATTAGGTCCCAAAAATGTTCTTCTTTCAGGGTGGCCAGGACCTGAACCCAAGTGGAAGCCCACTGTTTTCTCCTACCCAACTCTGACTTAACCATCATGAGTAACAACACAAGTGCTACTCTGACCACAGACTGTCCTGAGATTATGATACCTATTGAGATCTTCCTGGTCATTGGTATTGTGAGCCTGGTTGAAAATCTTTTGGTTGTGGTGGCGGTGATTTGCAACAAGAACCTGCACTCGCCAATGTACTGCTTCATCTGCAGTTTGGCGGCTTTCAACACCATGTCCAGCCTCTCCAAGACCTGGGAGAACATCATGATAGCTTTTAAAGATGCTGGACGACTCAACCCTCGAGGAGCGTCTGAGCTAAAAATAGACAACGTGATGGACACGCTGGTCTGTATGTCATTTCTAGGCTCCATTTCCAGCTTCCTAGCAATCGCAGTGGACCGTTACATCACAATATTCCATGCATTGCGCTACCATACGTTAATGACTATGCGTCGGACAGCAGCCATCCTGGTCACCATCTGGACCGTGTGCGGTGGCAGTGGGGCACTCATGATTGGCTTCTTTGAAGCCACAGTTGTCAAAATATTCTTCATTGTGGTCTTCTTCACTGCTCTGCTCCTCATCCTCCTGCTATATGTGCATATGTTTCTATTGGCACGATATCATGCCAGCAGAATAGCATCCATGCCAGGCTCTGATGGTCACCGCAGGAAGAGTGGCCTAAGAGGGGCGCTCACACTAACTATTCTGCTTGGTGTCTTCGTGATTTGTTGGGCTCCTTTCTTCTTACACCTTTTGATTATCACAGTATGTCCAGAAGACCCTTACTGTGAGTGCTACCGCTCACTCTTCCCACTGCATGTGGTGCTGCTGATGAGTCATGCAATGGTCGATCCGGCCATTTATGCCTTCCGGAGCGCAGAGCTGAGAAACACCTTCAGGAAAATGTTCCTCTGCAGTACACAAGCTCAGAACTCCATCAGAGCTACATGTGAATGTGAATGGGGTATTTCAAATTCATCGCAAAGACCATAGACTATTACAGTATATCACAGCACAAATCACAGTACTCTGTGTTAAAACCTTTATTCATCACAGTCACTGTTTTGTTGGGATATTATCAGGTTTGGATTTACAATTAAGAACATAAACGTAATAGGACTAGAAGATGAATAGTTTCCCTTTCTGTAACATCACAATGTTTAATTCACAGTATAGCACAGCTTGTCCACAGTATAGAGGAGTTTCATTGTAAAATACTGTATACCTGTGTAACAATTATGGTTATTACAAAAAATGTTTTATAATAGTCAAAAAACACATTTTATTTCTCAGATGGCAGGTGAAATAACATAACGTTGACATTTATTGCATGTGTAAAGTCCACTCACAACAACATGTATCATGAAAGTTGCATTAAATGTGTTTTGGAAGTTAACTAATTAGTAATAAATTAATTAAATTAGGAAAAAATAAAATACCATATCTGTAAAACTGAGTATATATACATAGTCAATCATCACTGGTATAAGAAAACCATGTATCTCTGTCTCTGTCTACCAATTTTATTAAATTAATAAATAGTTTATCTAGGTTTCTACATTTATCTATTCATATATACACTACTGGTCAAAGGTTTTTCCAATTTTCTATTGAAAATGATCGAGTTTAATGTCTCATTGCACTCTGAAATGAACGCATAGAAATTAAGTAAGAAACCACAGAATCAGTTTATAGACTAAAATGTGTCTAAACTTTAGACTCATCAAAGCAGCACCTTTGTCAGATATAACAGCTGAACACATTCTTTCTACAACAGACATCAAACATTCTTCAGACAGTTCTTCACTAATCTGCTGCAGAACGTCACATAAATGTTGGCACTTGTAGGTTTGCGTTGCTTTTCACTTCATCCCAAATCAGCTGGATGGGGTTTAAGTCTGAGACTGTTCTCCACTCCATGTTTTCAGCTGACCATCTTGTTGTTTTTTCCTGAGGTAGTTCTGGCAGAGCTCGATTTATGTTTTGGGTCATTATCTTGCTGTAGGATGAACCCCTGACCAATTAGGCGCATACCAGAGACAACAACAACAGCAACAATATATAGTACATAAATAAATTATTGTTTTGTTTGTGCTAAATTTTGTGATCACTTAATGACTTAAAAAGTGCTTTTGAACTCTCTTTTGTAGAATATTTATGAGTATGTATCTCAGTATTATGATCATGTGCATTACTGAGAGACAGAAAACAAAATGCATGTAAACAATTGTTCATTTTTCAAAAATAAAATAAAAGTGTGGACTAAAATTATTCCACAGCACAGCTGATGTGATGTAGTGATTTGTTATTAGCTGTACAGTGATATTTAAACGCATACAGGACATAATATAAATAAATAAATAAATAAAATAAAATACAATCAATCAGGCTGATCTCATTTTTGGTAATATTACCTGAACATCATGCACTGTAGAAGATTTCAGTTAAATGAACATAATTTGCATTTTCATGCGCACACATTTGTATTAATACATTTGGTGAACGTGGCAGATAAATGAGTGTCTTGCCGAGTCTTCTCAACTACACGGGAAAAAGTAATTTCCAATTATCATCACAGATAAAGTAATTATTAGGGATGTCCCGATGCGATCTCAAAGATCGGGATCAGGCCGATCACGGCATTTTTTTAACTGATCGGTATCGGCTTTTCTGATTGGATTTTAACACTAGTGTGCGCTGTTTGGCTTCCAATCTCTGTCCACGTTTCACTATTGAATAGTCTGTTTTTGGAGCCCGCCAATGGGAATCAGGTTAAGCGTGACAAGCGGCAAAATCCTCCATTCTGATGTGAATACTGTAAGCTTCGGGGAACATGGCGGCCAATCAGAGTACAGAGGCGGGCTTTAGCGCTGGCCGAGAGGCGGAGTGAATGTTTGCGTATCACTACGTTGGCTTTTGGATTTTATCTCATTAATCGTGACTAATATGTCTGATATCTGATCATATGTGATGTGTATGGGAGGTTTGTGTGCAGTAACGTTAATAGCAGCAGGTAGGAAGCAAAGTTGTGTTCATTTAACATTTGTAAACAAGTATTTTATTGTACTTTATGGAAATATATCAGATATAAGCTTATTTTTATAACTTAAGTAGTATATTTTAGCTTTAATATTAGACCAGAGATCCACAGTTATGATGTGTGAACTGTTTTGTATGTAAATCTTTGTTACCGCTTATAGTAATTGTTCCATTCCACCTTAAATACTACAGCAGTTACTGTAGGCAGCTTGAGCCGCTTCACTGTTACTGCTCGCTGTTTAAGGTGGAACGGAACAATTCCAAACTTAAGCGTCGTTCATTCAGTCTGTTTGTATTTATCCGCTTTAACACACATTTTATTCACACTTAAGTGTTTTATATGCAGCTGATGAGCTCAGCTATACACACTAAACGCTAAAATATGCATTAAATGTTTAAAACTCTTCATATCACAGATATACTATTATCTATTATACTAGTATCTAGTTCTTATCTAGAAAATAGAAGTATCGGTTTGAGACTCGGTATCGGGAGACACAAAAAAATTACTGACTCTGATCGGATCGGGAACAGAAAATCATGATCGGGACATCCCTAGTAATTATAGCACAATACACATCTGTAACACTACACTGGCCATGGAATAACTGAATGTCAGCTAATTTACATCATATATACATTGAATTAAAGAGGAATACCACCTATTTTTAACATTTCTGCATAACTCAATTATTATTATGTTGAGATATAAGCAGAAACTCAAAGTAGTTTAATGTAAAATTAATATAACCGTCCATTTCTTTACAATAAAAATTCTGATGTAAGTAGGAGGGGTTTTTTAAAAATAATTTTAAAATATGTTTTACGCAACAATCTCAAAAAGGTCATAACATCAGGCAGAATAACTAACCATTACTGTGAGGTGGATTGGCACCCTGTCCTGGGCTTGGTTAGGAAAGTCTGTAATGCCCTGCCCTGCACCTGGTGATGGGGTAGGGGACTACCTGTGACCCTGATCAGGATTAAGCGGATAAGATATGGAAAGGATGGACGGATTTCTGTGAGGTGGCCTTCAAATGCATTAAATGCACTTTCTACCAAATCCCAAGTGGTGTTGACATCTCTGATCACTAACACTGGGAGTAATTCTGACTTGGTAAGTTCACTAAAATAAAACACTTCTTATAATTTTTTTTCACATTTTGATAACATTTTTGCAGAATTTATGAAAAAAACGTAAAATATCCAGAAGAATGTGACTACACACAACAGAATTTGACCTCCACATTTAACCCATCCCTACAGTGAAACACACACACTAGGCTGTGAGAACATGTGCCCGGAGTGGTGGGCAGCCCTGTTCATGGTGCATGGGGAGCAGTTGCTCAAGGGCACTTCACTCATGACCTGCCCAGGGACCAAACTGACGGCCTTCTGGTTACAAGTCCAGACCCCTAACCACCAGGCCACAGCTGCCCCGTTTACTCTTTGTTTACTAATAGCACTGCACATACACCATGAGCCTGGAAACAGGGCTGAACTCCACAAAGCAAGATATAGCCAGATAGTTTAAGCCCAATGACTAAGTCTGTCCGCTGCTCTTTTCCCCACTGAGCAGGTTTCTTAAAAGGCTAAACTGAGAAATCCTGCTTTGTGAAGTCACCCAACCAGTCTTCTACACAGTAAATCTGTCAGTGTTAAATCAACACTATTAGAGTTAAATTAACACTGAGGGTGTCAAAATGTAACACTCTCAGTGTTAATTTAACTCTAATAGTGTTGATTTAACACTGGCAGATTTACTGTGTACTTGAAGATTTGGGATGTTAGTACATTTAGTGTTGAGAGTAGAATCTGGCAGTTTTATCACTGATGAAAGTTACAGCACACAACACTGACCTGAACTGCAGTGATTCCTGATTTAAGACGTCCTTCATCTTTTCTGCACAGGTCACATGTCGTGTCACGAGATGCTGCTGCATTAATCCAGTCTTCAGTTCAACCAGTCAGGTTTCTACATCCATGAAGTCAAGTGTCCACTTTTATAGACTATTAAAGATGCTTATAAATCCATTTTTATATTATTTATAACATTTATTAATATACCTGCTTTATTTAGACCTTGTTTTATTTTAGAAACGGAGCTCACTGAAGACTGGTCTTACTCCACAAAGAAAGGATACTGTCTGCTTTATATACAGTACATATATTCAAATGACAACTTATACAGGGCCCCGAGTGGCTCAGCAGGCTAAGACGCTGACACTATGACCAGAGGATCGCGAGTTCGAATCCCAGTCAGGTTGCTTGCCACCAACAGAAAAATTGGCAGTGCTCTCTCTGGGCGAGTAGATGGTGCTCTCTCTCCCATCTCTCCATTGCAATGCTGGCTCAGGCATCTACTGATTGGTCCATTCAGAGCTGGGAATCCTGTGCTTTCCTCTGATCGTGTTGGCTCCCCAGTGACGGTGTATCAGCGGTAGTTCAAAACGAGGCGGTGGCCGCATCACATGCAACGGAGGAGGCTTGTGCTTGTCTTCACCCTGAAAAAGTGATGGGTAGAGTCCAAATGGATGGGAATGGGCTAACTGGCTACTACTACATTGGGAAGGGGATAAAATTGGCAAAAATTAAAATAAAAAAAGACAACTAGTGCTTCTCCAAAAAACATGGGGTATTGAGAAAAAAGTTCATTTGTGTTGATAATTTAATTCAGAAAGTTAAACTCACATATTTTATATTCATTACACGTGAAGTGACATATTTCAAGCCATTTTGAATTAAATTATGAGCACAGATCAACCTGTTTTCACAATATTCTAAATATTTAAGGTGCACTAGTATTTTAGTTGTTTGTTTTGTTGTTTGTTGATGGAGAATTGTTCGTTTTTTTTGTGATTTTCTTTGTCTTTCATTATTTTTATGTTTACAAATATTATTTAATTCTATGTTTTAAACTACTGAGCTGCCCTTGTAATAACTACTATTCGATGAGCTGAATTAATTAACCCTTTAATCTGCAGCGTACCTGTAATTCAGTTATCATATATTCTGTATGCACTATTTGAATTTTGGGTCTGTTCAGTTTACAGGGTTAACCATTTCAGTTCTGATGTGATTTTTATTCAGTATTTACTGGAAAAAACAAAGAAGTTCCTCAGGTTGTAGCAGCAGAGGATCTCCTTAAAGGTCTTCCTCATCTCCTGGCTCCTCAGCGCGTAGATTAGTGGATCAATCACTGAGTTACACATGATCAGGATCAGGTACATATTGAAGTGGGACATGAAGCAGATGCAGTAGAGGTTCCTCGGGCAGGAGATCATGAGGATGAGGTGGAGGAAGAACGGCGCCCAGCACACAATGAAGATCCCCAGAAGGATGGTGAGGGTGATGGCTCCCTTCATGCTGGCCCTCTGCTGAATGGAGGCGTTGTAACCAGGGAGCGCGGCCATGCGCCTGACGTGAGATCGTGCCAGAAGAAACATGTGACTGTAGAGAGAGGCCATCAACAACAACATGGTGAAGAACATGGCCACCAGGCACACCACCACCGGGGTGGTGTCAGAGTAGATAATGAAGATGATGCCACAGCCAGTGCAGAAGCTCCAGATGCTACCAATGATCAGCCCTGCTCGCCTTACGGTCATTATGTTGTGGTAGCGTAGAGCATAGAAGATGGTCACATAGCGGTCCACAGCAATGGCCAGTAGGCTGCACATGGAGGCCACCACAGAAATACAGATGAGGGAATCGAACACATTGTCCATCTGACGGATGAAGTGATCTTCCACCACTAACCTTCTATTGGCCAGGAGGTGGATCACAATGGTCTCCCATGCATTAGAGACACTCACCAACATGTCTGCCACCGCCAGACTGCAGATAAAGAAATACATGGGCGAGTGAAGGTTCTTGTTCTTCACGATGGCCAAGATCACCAGGATGTTCTCCAGCAGGCTCACCAGACCCAGTGTGAGGAAAACCTCTGGGGCAATGTGGACCTGTTCACAAGTTCCTGAGACACCTGGCTTGACTTTGTTGGAATCGTTGCCGTGGTTGATGAACGACGAGTTCGGAAGATAAGCTGATGAGTTCATCTTTGAGTTGAATAGCCTTTAAAATGCCCAGATGCCAACTGTTATACCATGTCCTTGCGTACCTGTGTTAAAGACGGAGAAAGAAAATGTATTAAAAAGCAAAAATATAAGTAACATCTTCAAGGAACATTCCAAAACCAACAGCAACACAGTCTTGAGAATGCATTAGCTGAGTCACACCATCTCTAAAACATTTTCTGTCCTTCAAACGGCCAAAATACGGTAATGATCATCGAGCGTCTATCATTTCATAAGTACTTTTTTCATCTTTTCATCCAGGGCTTCAATACATCTGAGAGCAAAGGATAAGATGCTTTTCCAAAGGCAAGTGTTCCGAGTTCTGCTACAGAAAGGAGCTACAATTCCATCGTTCTCCGTTTTTGATGGAGGTACTAACACGTCACATTTCTGTAAAGACTAAATGATTGTCAACCAGAGGCCCGTTCAGGTGAAAACGCTTTTAGAAAGTCTCAGACTGGACCTCATACTGCTTAAAATGTGTCTACAACAAAAGAGATGTCATAGTGCTAACGGCTGAGGCAAACTGAGACCCGAGAGGGTTCTCTTATGTGATGATGTGTAGGGACAAAGCTTTTAAAATACAACAAAACATTCACACAGTTCACAACTTATATAGAAAACAAGAGAGATGCCTCCAGACAAAATCTCCATCCACAGTCACTCGTTTCTACCCTTATTTTTATTTGTATGTCATTTTATTGATTTAGCTGGTTTTAGACTATTCAGTTCCTCAAGGACGACCAGATAAAAGCTTTACACAAAGCATACTGATGTCAGTAGTCTGGTTATTGGTTTATTTATTTATTTATTTATTTTCTGTCCACAAGCACTGAATAGGGCTGTTAAAACGATCATAAAAGTTTCGCAGCAAAGCCTATGAAGCATGAGGAGAAACTGGAAAAATGAAACATGCAACAGCTTTTTATATAATACAAGTGTTTCAAATTCAAATGCAAACGAGTGTTCTTGATTATATTGATGACATCAAGAACAGGAATCATATAAAAATGTCTTTAATCAAATGTCTCTTTTTATTTTATTTCTCTTTAATAAAAAAATGCAGCTATTATTTGCTATTACAGGATCGTGCATAACAGCAGAAATCGGAATTCAACATCCTGAGCATTTAAAACCTCCAAAGGCCACCTCACAGAAAGTCATTGTTTTTTTTTTTTACAGATATTTTAGCAGCCAACAAGATATTTCTATGATATGAAAAGTCAATCTAGTGAAATACAGTGTTAGCATTTCTTAAAAATGAATTGTTAAAACCATTTTTACACGATCAATATTATATACATATACAGTGGAGGAAATAATAATTTGATCCCTTGCTGATTTTGTAAGTTTGCCCACTGACAAAGATATGAACAGTCTATCATTTTAAGATTTATTTTAACAGTGAGAGACAGAATATCAAAAAGAAAATCCAGAAAATTAAATTGTATAAAATCTATACATTTATTTGCATTTTGCAGAAAGAAATATGAAGTTGATCCCTCTAGAAAACAAGACTTAACCCTTGTTGGCAAGCACAGCAGTCAGATGATTTTTGTAGCTGATGATGAGGTTTGTGCTCATGTCAGGAGGAATTTTGGTCCATTCGTCTTTGCAGATCATCCCTAAATCATTAAGAGTTCGAGACTGTCGCTTGGCAACTCTGAACTTCAGCTCCATCCATAAGTTTTCTATGAGATTAATATCTGGAGACTGGCTAGGTGCTTCTTTTTGAGCCACTCCTTTGTTGCCTTGGCTGTATGTCAATGAGAAACACTCCCAAAACATAATGTTTCCACCTCCATGCTTGACAGTGGGGATGGTGTTCTCTGGGTCATAGTCAGCATCTCCAAACACAGTGAGTTAAGTATTTTCTGGATTTTCTTTATGATATTCTATCTCTCACTGTTACAATAAACCTACCTTTAATATTATAGACTGTTCACATCTTTGTTAGTGGGCATATATATATATATACACACACAGGGGTTGGACAATGAAAGTGAAACAGCTGTCATGTTAGTGTGGGAGGTTTCATGGCTAAATTGGACCAGTCTGGTGGCCAATCTTCATTAATGTCACATTGCACCAGTAAGAGCAGAGTGTGAAGGTTCAGTTAGCAGGTAAGAGCACAGTTATATAGTATATTACAATGCACACAACATTATGGTGACATACCAGAGTTCAAAAGAGGACAAATTGTTGCTGCACGTCTTGCTGGCGCATCTGTGACCAAGACAGCAAGTCTAGATATTATTGAGCCACTTTGGGGTGTTTTGGAGGAGCGAGTCAGGAAACGGTTTCCTCCACCAACATCACGTAGTGACCTGATCACTATCCTGCAAGAAGAATGGCTTAAAATCCCTTTGACCACTGTGCAGGACTTGTACATGTCATTCCCA
>BRDA01046976.1:10965-32301 GCA_036984385.1 Crenuchus spilurus
TTGTTAAACAGGAGAAAACTTGAGACCATACAGTGGTATTACAACACACGTAACATTATATGATATATTGACACGAGAATGGACGATTGACTTGGAAGTGTGAGACGAGGGTAAGAGCACAGTTATATAGTATATTACAATGCACACAACATTATGGTGACATACCAGAGTTCAAAAGAGGACAAATTGTTGGTGCACATCTTCCTGGTGCATCTGTGACCAAGACAGCAAGTCTAGATATTATTGAGCCACTTTGGGGTGTTTTGGAGGAGCGAGTCAGGAAACGGTTTCCTCCACCAGCATCACGTAGTGACCTGATCACTATCCTGCAAGAAGAATGGCTTAAAATCCCTTTGACCACTGTGCAGGACTTGTATGTGTCATTCCCAAGACGAACTGACGCTGTATTGGCCCCAAAAGGAGGCCCAACACCTACTAATAAATTATTGTGTTCTAAAACTGCTGTTTCACTTTCATAGTCCAACCCCTATATATATATATATACAAACAGAACTGATAAAAATGGCTATATTTGAGTTTCTTTGCATAATTTTTCTTTCAAATCCACTGCAAGTTACTGTGCAATGAATCTTACTGAGAAAAATCTTGTAGTCTGGTGTCTCATGAAAATTTCATATAGACTGGAATTTTTACCACTGCTGGTAGACCTGTAAGACCATATTTCAATAGACCTCCAAATTCAGCTACTTCCTTCACACTATGGCATGCAAATACAATCACTCCTTAGCCAATAATTAACATATGCTTTGTGACCCATTTTCCACACTGTACAACCTATTCTCAATCTGTATCTACCACCTTAAACATGAAAGGTGTATATATTCTTTTTGTTTACAGAGATGCTTGTGGCTAAATTACACTTGAATACTGTGTACTCAATACGAGCTGTCCTTGCTAGGAAGATTAGGATTTAAAGTGCTTTGAGATGGTAATTTTGTAAAAAGTCAGGTATTGATTATACACAACATGTCTCTGTCTCTTTGCTCCGAGTCAGGAAAGAACAGGCAATGAGTCAGAGGCTCTGATTTCAAATGACTATAATTACAGTGTTAGCAGTAGCTTTTATTTTCTGACCACTTTCAGAAAAGTCCTTCATTACATCCTGCGAAGCCCTACAGCAAAAACAACCTCCAGGGTTAGCTATCTTACACGACCTCCTCCAGACTGCTTCAATACAGACTCCACAGGATGTCTCGTGAAGGAGACAGTGGACTGTTGACTGGGTAGCTACTCTTATGTCTTTCACAAAGAGACACAGAATCAGAACACAACACATTTATCAGCTCAACAGCAAAATAAACAGAACATATGAAGGAATGAATGAATGAATGAAGTTAAAAATATATCAAATGTTTTTTATATTAAATATAAAATATATAAAATAATTATTTTAGATTATTTTTATTCTGTACAACCTGCTACAATAAAAAATTAAATGTGCTTATGTAAGACAAGCCTCTGAATAAACCAGAAAACTAACAAAACGGTGCATTTAAAATTTATTTATAAACATTATTTAATTATTTAATTATTTATTAAATATGTTTTTTTTTCCATTGGAAGGACACAATTATGTTCTTAATTATTATTCACTATATTAAGAGTAATGCTATTCACTATTATTTATGACATCACTGCTGTTAGAATGAAAACATAATGAGATGTAATTCCAAAATGTAAAAAAAAAATACATTACAAAAAATGAAACAGCTCATTAAAAGAACATATGCTGCAGAAGCCAAGTTTGGGGTTTAATATCTCCAGAAATATAACTCATAACCAAATGAGATTTGGCAGATACAGCCAATCTGGTGACAGACTAAGTCTCGGTCACCACACACAGCTATAGGGCTGGGTTGTTATGGACCCCGAAGATGGGGAGAATATCTCATAGGGTTGTTTATCAGCAGAAATCTGTGATTTGATGTGTATCATGATGTGTTACTGTGATAAAAATTTTTAAATAACATTTTTGGAAATAAGTTACTATCATCCAATCAGATTAGTGGGATCCGCATTTGCATGTACTGCAGTAATTGTAACATTGATCCATAAAAATGTGATGACAGACAGATTACTGCAGTGCAATCTCACAGTCAGGGGAACACAAAATGAACCTTTTCCTGCCAACAAAAATCAATTCTGTTTTTTTTTAATCTATACCACTAAACAATACTGTGATACTTAAGTGTATCAATTTTATCCACTCATTAGTACACTCTTAAAAATGATGGTCTTTCCAGGGTTCTTTAGTAAAGAAAATGGTTATATGTAGAACAATGAACACTGAAACCCTTTACATAATTAAAAGGTTATTTAAATGATGAACGGGTTCTTCAGACTGATAAAGGATATGCTGTAGATGCTCCTGTATAGAAGCTTTTTGAAAGTGGTTCTATGTAGCAGCAAAAGGGGTTCCTCTATTATTACAAGCTCATCATCGTAACAATAGCAGAACCGCATTTTGGTGCTGTATAGAACCTTTTCCAAAATGTTTCTATACAGAAGTATCTACAGTCTTAAAAAAGATTTTTCAAGGGTTCTTTAGTAAAGAAAATGGTTCTATATTGAACCAAGAACAATCAAAGAACCATTTTCGTTGATAAAGTCTTCTTTCAGATTTATGAGGAAAGTGTTGTAGATGGTCTGTACAGAACCTTTTTGAAAATAGTTCTATATAGCCCCCAATAGGGTTCTGCTGTAGTTATGCTGTAGCTTGCAATATTAGAGGAACCCTTTTTGGCGCTATATAGAACCATTTTCAAATTGTGTCTATATATAGTACCATCTACAGCTCATTCCTCATCAGTCTGAAGAACCCTATCACCATGCAACCCTTTGGGTTCTTTCACTGTTCACTGTTCTACATTTAACCATTTTCTTTACTAAAGAACCCTAGAATAACCATGTGTTTTAAGCGAGTAGAAGCATGAATAATTGTGTGTTTAAGATGAGAAGATATTACACTTTTCAGAAAAGATGGAACTGAAACACTTTACAGACTTACAGACAAACACTTTTTTTGGTTTAACATCATAAGTAGCAACTAGTCACTGAATGACTGTTCTCTACTAATACTGAAATATCATCAGGATCTTTTCTATTGGAAACATTTTAGGGTCAGTTAATCAATTCATGTGTGCACCCTAAAATATGCTCATCAGACACAATTTCACTGATTGAAGTCTGACTAGATCACATTAAATCATTCCTTACATGCTTAGCATTTTGAGCTTCATCTTGTTGCAGATGAGTTTGTGAAATATAATTACATCCACACTAGTGTTAAATGCTTTTGCTTCAATCATATTATTATTGTCACCAAATCAATACATTGCTATTATTTGTCTTTCTTTATCATAGATATTCAAAGTACAATCACTAAATTGATACATAATTTCATTAACATGCATTAATATAATTTCACTGACTTAATTTAATTTAAGTGATATCCCTTATGAAACAATAATATATGGTAATATATTGGAAAATATAGTGCAATATATAAAATTATATATATATATATATATATATATATATATATATATATATATATATATATATATATATATATATATATATGGAAAAAGAGTGCATATATATTCCAGTATAGTGCAATATATGGAAAGCGGCAATTCCTTATGTATTTTTAAATATATTGTCATATATTTATTATATGACAAAATATATTACTCTATATATTTTCAGTATTTTTAAAAATATATTGGGACATATATTTTCTTTTTGTAATGGATATTTAGTGTTTAATAACAGTGACTAATTAGTGACTAAAAGCACATCATATTTATTTAATTGTCATACTTTCAATCATGTAAAGCTTAAGATCAAATATTTGCCCATGTAATGAGCTGTAAGCCAAACTGATCAACAGTAATAATTGAAATGTCAGGTGTAATAAATATAAAATATATATTGCTTTTAATTAAATATTATATTCTTTGTAGATGCATTAATATGTGTGTTATTAAAAGGAAAACACACATAAGTATGAAATGCAGCATTAACATTAAAACTTTACACCACATCACTTTCAGACCATATTGGTCCAATTGTCTCTTTTTTATTTAATTTAATATATAAATAAATAAATAACTCAGCCAGACTTTATAATGTGTGAAAGTTTCATGAGGAATGGACCAATAGAAATGCTCCACAATTGCTTGACATCTTGACAAGTTTAAGAGCATCTTTTTCCTTGTCATGTAAAGTTTCCATTTTGAAGTTGACGGATTCTAACCCAAAAAGCCACTCAAGTGTTTGTCCAGTCTCTCGTCATCTCAAGACTTGATTACATTGAGCCATCAGGCCCCTGCAACTGATCCAGAATGCAGCTGCTCGGCTGTTCTTCAATCAGCTCAAGTTCTCTCACATCATTACACTACTGTTTTCACTTCACTGGCTTCCTGTAGCTGCTCACATCAGATTCAAAACCCTGATGTTTGCCTACAAAGCAAAAAATGGACCAGCCCCTCCCTACCTAATGACAATGGTCAAGTCTCGAGCTGCACCTCAAACCCGTTGAGCTTCTAGTATGGTTCGGCTTGATCCACCATCCTTCAAGACATGTGGAAGACTACCATTAAGACTCTTCTCTGTCCTATCACCCAGGTGGTGGAACCAACTCCCACTGGTTGTTCTAACAGCAGAGTCACTCACAGTCTTCACACACAGACTGAAGACCATCTCTTTGTGGAGCACTTAAGCAGCACTAGTTTAAAAACTTATTTTAATGCTGTAAAGCTCTTATATTGTGTATAATTGTGTATCTTTCCTTCTTTCTAGGTATTAGTGATGGTTTAGTTCTAACAGTGTCTGAACTGAAGAGTAGTTTGGACTCTAATCTGTCTGTACTAGCTGAGATAATTCTCTTAATGGAAACAAAACACTTTTGTACATCACTCTGGATAAGAGCATCTGCCAAATGCTGTAAATGTAAATGTAAGATATAATGTTGTGTTCCATTGGCTGATGTTTTGGTAGATGTAGTAGATATCTGATTAGGTTCATCTAGACAGAAGATTATGTGAGAAATTAATAATCCATGATGTAGAACTCCCTGTAATGGTCCACAAGATTGTTCCAGCACACAGCACTGCTGTAGGAATAAATTAGGGATTGATTCAGAAGACTAGAATTGACTCACGAATGCTGCTGTTAAAACAATATGAATAAGAACATTCACTGAAGTTTCTTTCTCTGACAGTGGATTTGTCTCTTCTTTTCTAATTAGTCTCACACAGTTGTTGTGTTCTTGAAACTTGTCTGTAGATACATATCAACAGGTACTGCGCACAGCTCTTTTCTGGCATTTTCAGAACTACATGCTGGACAGCACCTGCAGTGGACAATATCTACATCATCTGAACTGACAGAAATATAAAGAGCAATCAAATCTTACCTCTCTCTGCTTCAGTCACCTGTGTGCAGGAGCAGATGTGAAGGAACCTTGCGAGAAATGTGTCTGAACACTAGACCTTCCTTGGGGTGCTTTAATATAGCTGCACCAGGAGCTCCTCCTCCTTCTCCTCCTCTTCACATCGTGGACACATCTGTGAGCGACATGCACATTCCTGAACATTACCGTTCAATCTATCAGCATTTCCTGCCAGATTAAAAATGACATCCTACAGATATTGCAAACCTGATAGGAAAAAATGAAACATCACTCTCAGACCTAAACCCGTTTATTACAGAGCAGATGAGCAGCCTCTGGGTTCAAAATGGAAGGTTGGTTCTTCCATCGTCAACCATAAAAAAAATATCATTATTTAAAAATGTTCTGCATTGTATATTAATACTAAAGTCATCCAAACTATGAAGAAATACATATGTAATTACTTAGTAAACAAACAAGTGTTAAACAAACTAAAATGTTTCATATTTTACATTCTTCAAAGTAGGCACCTCTTGCTTAGATGCCAGCTTTCTTGGCATTTTCTCAAATTTTTCTGAATCTGCTAAAATTATGTCACTCATTTCAAGAAAATGTATTTGAAACAATTGTCCATTTCAGGAGATTGTATTCAAGTGAAAATCAATTATTTCAGGAGACTGTATTTGAGTCAGAATCTCTAATTTCAGGAGACTGTATTTCAGCAAGAATCACTCATTTCCGGAGACTGTATCTGAGTCAGACTCACTAATTTCAGGAGAGTGTATTTCAGTAAAAATCACTCATTTCAGGAGACTGTATCTGAGTCAGAATCTCCCGTTTCAGGTGACTGCATTTGAGTCAGAATCTCTAATTTCAGGAGACTGCATTTGAGTCAGACACTAATTTCAGGAGACTGCATTTGAGTCAGAATCTCTTGTTTCAGGAGACTGTATTTGAGTCAGAATCTCTTGTTTCAGGAGACTGTATTTGAGTGAGAATCTCTTGTTTCAGGAGACTGTATTTGAGTCAGAAACACTTGTTTCAGGAGACTGTATTTGAGTCAGACACTAATTTCAGGAGACTGTATCTGAGTCAGAATCTCTAATTTCAGGAGACTGTATTTGAGTCAGAATCTCTTGTTTCAGGAGACTGTATCTGAGTCAGAATCTCTTGTTTCAGGAGACTGTATCTGAGTCAGAATCTCTTGTTTCAGGAGACTGTATTTGAGTCAGATACTAATTTCAGGAGACTGTATTTGAGTCAGAATCTCTTGTTTCAGGAGACTGTATTTGAGTCAGAATCTCTAATTTCAGGAGACTGTATCTGAGTCAGAATCTCTTGTTTCAGGAGACTGTATTTGAGTCAGACACTAATTTCAGGAGACTGTATTTGAGTCAGAATCTCTTGTTTCAGGAGACTGTATTTGAGTCAGAATCTCCCGTTTCAGGTGACTGCATTTGAGTCAGACAATAATTTCAGGAGACTGTATTTGAGTCAGAATCTAATTTCAAGAGACTGTATTTGAGTCAGAATCTCTTGTTTCATGAGACTGTATTTGAGTCAGAATCTTCTTTCATGAGACTGTATTTGAGTCAGAATCTCTAGTTTCAGGTGACTGCATTTGAGTCAGACACTAATTTCAGGAGACTGTATTTGAGTTAGAATCTCTTGTTTCATGAGACTGTATTTGAGTCAGAATCTCTAATTTCAGGAGACTGTATCTGAGTCAGAATCTCTTGTTTCAGGAGACTGTATTTGAGTCAGAATCTCTAATTTCAGGAGACTGTATTTGAGTCAGAATCTCTTTTTTCAGGAGACTGTATTTGAGTCAGAATCTCTAATTTCAGGAGACTGTATCCGAGTCAGAATCTCCCGTTTCAGGTGACTGCATTTGAGTCAGACACTAATTTCAGGAGACTGTATTTGAGTCAGAATCTAATTTCAAGAGACTGTATTTGAGTCAGAATCTCTTGTTTCATGAGACTGTATTTGAGTCAGAATCTCTTCTTTCATGAGACTGTATTTGAGTCAGAATCTCTAGTTTCAGGAGACTGTATTTGAGTCAGAATCTCTTTTTTCAGGAGACTGTATCTGAGTCAGAATCTCTTGTTTTAGGACACTTTATCTGAGTCAGAAGGAGACTGTATTTGAGTCAGAATCTCTTGTTTCAGGAGACTGTATTTGAGTCAGAATCTCTTGTTTCAGGAGACTGTATTTGAGTCAGAATCTCTCGTTTCAGGTGACTGCATTTGAGTCAGACACTAATTTCAGCAGACTGTATTTGAGTCAGCATCTCTAATTTCAGGAGACTGTATTTGAGTCAGAATCTCTTGTTCAGGAGACTGTATTTGAGTCAGAATCTCTTGTTTCAGGAGACTGTATTTGAGTCAGAATCTCTTGTTTCAGGAGACTGTATTTGAGTCAGAATCTCTAATTTCAGGAGACTGTATCTGAGTCAGAATTTCTTGTTTCAGGAGACTGTATTTGAGTCAGAATCTCCCGTTTCAGGTGACTGCATTTGAGTCAGACACTAATTTCAGGAGACTGTATTTGAGTCAGAATCTCTAATTTCAGGAGACTGTATTTGAGTCAGAAGCTCTAGTTTCAAGTGACTGCATTTGAGTCAGACACTAATTTCAGGAGACTGTATTTGAGTCAGAATCTCTAATTTCAGGAGACTGTATTTGAGTCAGAATCTCTTGTTTCAGGAGACTGTATTTGAGTCAGAATCTCTTGTTTCATGAGACTGTATTTGAGTCAGAAGCTCTAGTTTCAAGTGACTGCATTTGAGTCAGACACTAATTTCAGGAGACTGTATTTGAGTTAGAATCTCTTGTTTCATGAGACTGTATTTGAGTCAGAATCTCTAGTTTCAGGAGACTGTATTTGAGTCAGACACTAATTTCAGGAGACTGTATTTGAGTCAGAATCTAATTTCAGGAGACTGTATTTGATTCAGAAACTCTTGTTTCATGAGACTGTATTTGAGTCAGAATCTCTTGTTTCAGGAGACTGTATTTGAGTCAGAATCTCTTGTTTCAGGAGATTGTATTTGAGTCAGAATCTTTTGTTTCAGGAGACTGTATTTGAGTCAGAATCTCTTGTTTCAGGAGACTGTATTTGAGTCAGAATCTCTTGTTTCAGGAGACTGTATTTGAGTCAGAATCTCTCATTTCAGGAGACTTTATTTGAGTCAGAATCTCTTGTTTCAAGAGACTGTATTTGAGTCAGAATCTCTAATTTCAGGAGACTGTATCTGAGTCAGAATCTGTAATTTCAGGAGACTGTATCTGAGTCAGAATCTCTTGTTTCAGGAGACTGTATTTGAGTCAGAATCTCTAATTTCAGGAGACTGTATCTGAGTCAGAATCTGTAATTTCAGGAGACTGTATCTGAGTCAGAATCTCTTGTTTCAGGAGACTGTATTTGAGTCAGAATCTCTAATTTCAGGAGACTGTATTTGAGTCAGAATCTCTTGTTTCAGGTGACTGCATTTGAGTCAGAATCTCTTGTTTCAGGAGACTGTATTTGAGTCAGACACTAATTTCAGGAGACTGTATTTGAGTCAGAATCTCTTTTTTCAGGAGACTGTATTTGAGTCAGAATCTCTAATTTCAGGAGACTGTATCTGAGTCAGAATCTCTTGTTTCAAGAGACTGTATTTGAGTCAGAATCTCTAATTTCAGGAGACTGTATCTGAGTCAGAATCTCATGTTTCAGGAGACTGTATCTGAGTCAGAATCTCATGTTTCAAGAGACTGTATTTGAGTCAGAATCTCTAATTTCAGGAGACTGTATCTGAGTCAGAATCTCATGTTTCAGGAGACTGTATTTGAGTCAGAATCTCTTGTTTCAGGAGACTGTATTTGAGTCAGAATCTACTTTTGCACTGTTTGTACCTTGTAGGACACCTACGCAGTACTTTTTTTCTGAGTGTGGTATGGAAAAGTTCACTTTTGTCATGCTGTATGTTTATATATAATTCATGTCATAAGAATCATGGTGCCATGTATCTCAAAAACAGCCACCTTTAAAGATATATTGATACATTCCTTTTTGATGCATGTTACACTATATTCCATTTCTATTGGCCCTTTCATTATGAAATGTGAGGGTGCTTTCAAACGGAATGTAAAAAAGCCTTTTTTGTATACAAAGTTTTGTTATGATAGTGGTGACATAACCCATGTATGATGCAAATCCAAGTGTGCCAAATTTTACCCTGTGTCACTATTCAAGTCAGGCTTACATTCTTTACTGAATATCTTTCATGCAAAAATGGAAAAGACAGAAAAATACCCTTATTAAAGAGGACCACAGAAAGAAAAGGAACACCCTCTAATTCCACGAGCAAAGCGTGAATACAAGCATTACATTATCCAACATTATGACACCCTCGCTAAAATGAACGACATAATGAGTGTTCTGAGTGAAACGGTACCTATGTATTTGCATATTATGGAGTATTGATAAAAGTATCAGTGATGTGAATGTGAAACAGCCACACGGGTGCAGGAATATAACCTTATGCAGCACACAACAGCAGAACCCAGCATCAACGAAGCAAGAACTTACATGCAAAGTTCCTGACCTGACCTTTAACACCTCCCTCCTCTGTCTCTCTCATAGTGATGGTATATTGGAGCCCCTGAATGATAATAGAGCAAGAAGACATCATCCCACTGAGATCCCACTGGAGTTCTGGCTGCAAAACACAACTGGGGGTCTCCTAATGTAGCTCTGTGTTCACTATAATGATAGGAATGGTAATAGTATCACTACATGGAGTCTTCAAGAGTGTAAATGGCTGCGTTTTTAACTGCAAAGACTGAATGACCGTCTCCACAAACAAATTCAAACATGGCACCACCACATGACCCCTGAAACCTTACAACACAACCCTTAGTGATAGAAGTACAGTGAAATTAATATTTCTACATTATGATCAGTGTGTGTATGATCAGTGTGTGTCCCCCTCTGGTGCCATCAAAACAACATTAAAACACACTCCACAATGTCTGTGAATGTTCCCTGTGATAACTCCAGCAGCTCTGCTGTGTCTGATCCACTTATACCACATACCAGCGCAACACACACTAACACCCCACCACCACATCAGTATCACTGCGGCGCTGAGAATGTCATGCTCTGTGGTGGACCAATACAAAATTTCTGGATCTTACAACCATTCATCCATTTAATAAAGCATACTGAAAAATCCTTAAATAGCAGGTCCAGCATCAATTCCTTACATTCAGAGATCATGTATTATTAGATTTTATTAATATATTATTATTAGTAGTGTTTTATTATTAGATTACACATCATAAAACACATTTTCAAAAGTCCTTTTATAAAAATCATCAACATTTTGCAGTTATGTCATTTAATCACTGTAAAAAAATTACAATAATAATAATTAAATTTGAAATTCAGACAGAAAAAAATGCAAAAATAGAGGTTACCCCTCACATTACCTTCAAATTTTCTGTCAGCACCGTCCAGGGCCTCACCCCTCTCCCTGCCATTTGTGCCTGAGTTCGTCCTTCACGTCTTCATTACGTCATTGTCCACATCCCCCAGTGATGTCACCTTATTGTTCACGACTGTTTCCTCATGTGTGTCTAGATTACTGCCCTCATAAATTTCCCATGTTTGTGCCCATCCTTGTTGCTCGTTAAATGCAACTGTCAACGTTAAAGTAAATGCTGGATGTTAGTATCAGTAGTGTCTAATAAATACCTGTTGTGTGGATCCCTTGGCTTTCTTAACTACCTCAGTGTTACATTTACTATCATCATTTATCTTTGGAGTTAATTTGACCCCATCAATTTAAACCTCCAGAAAATGATTAAAACTAAAATTGTTACCCAATCAAGATGTTAATTTAAAGACGTTAAACATTGAATGCTGTCATATTGACCCCAAAGATAATAGAAGGGCTAAAGCAGGCAACTGGCAAAAACACAATTACTTTAGTCAGACTTACTTAATTATCCAGTACTTTAAAAAATTGACATGAAAAAAGAAATTGCAGCACTTTATCAAAATATTGGAATGCATTGTCCATGAACTGTGGAAAAAGACAGCATAAAGGTTTTAAAAAGTACACAATTACTTGCACTTCATTCAGCTATGACAGATGCATTTATAGAGCACAATTATTACCATTTGATGAGTGTCCTTAAGGGTGAAAAGATGCTATCACAACCTTCTACAGGTCTTATGGTTGTCTAAGATTTGTTAAAGATAAATAAAAAATGACTTTGTTCTCCATCACTGTCTGCATCCCTCCATTTATGAAATGTTCTTCAGCCAAGGTTTTGATCATGTGATCAGCTCTCTAGTCACTGTGAGACAAACTATCAGATAACGGAAAGTTCATCCCCATCTGCTAGAAGAGACACGTTGTTTACGTTTACACTTATGTTTACAGCATTTGGCAGACGTTCACTTATTCAGAGTGATGTACAGAAGTGTTTTGTTTACATTAAGAGAATTATCTCAGCTAGTACAGGCAGGTTAGAGTCTAAACTACTCTTCAGTTCAGACACTGTTAGAACTAAACCTTTACTACTAAGAGAAGAGTCTTGATGCTAGTCTTCCACGTGTCTTGAAGGATGGCAGGTCAAGCCGAGATGCACTAGAACCTCGAAGTGTTTGAGGTGCAGCTCAAGACTTGACAATTGTCATTAGGTAAAAAGGGATTGGTCCATTTTTTTTGCTTTGTAGGTGAGCATCAGGGTCTTCAATCTGATCTGAGCAGCTACAGGAAGCCAGTGAAGTGAACACAGTAGTGGACTGACGTGGGAGAACTTGGGTTGATTGAAGACTAGCTGAGCAGCTGTGTTCTGGATCAGCTGCAGGGGCCTGAGGGCTCACATAGGAAAACCAGTCAGGAGCGAGTTACAGTAGTCAAGTCTTGAGATGACGAGAGACTTGGACAAGCACCTAGGTGGCATCTTGACTTAGACGGGGTCGGATCCGCCGAATGTTAAAGAGGAACCTGCACAACCGAGTCACTTTCATCCTCACTCTGATGTTTATCCTGCGTGACACTGAGACACTTTCATCTTCACTCTGATGTTTATCCTCTTTATCCTCTTATTCTGGCCTCGTTGAACACGACTAATGAGATTAGTCATGAGACCCTGATGTTAATACTACTAATTTGTGATGAAATAGATTTGTAATCTGGTTTCTGATTCTATTTATAGAGCATATAAGTAGGTTTCCATCTAAAGGAAACACTTTTTAAAAATTCACTCTAGTGGATTGAAGGAAGTCATTCAAATCAACCTTTAAATTTGACCCAATTGATCGAATTGAGTCAGTACAACAATGAAAACCACCCCAGTAACATCTCAGCAACTACACCGGACACCTTTTGGGTTCATTCACCATTAATATAGCTAAAGGCTCATTTATAGGACAGGTTTGACATTATGTCAGTGAACAGCTCTTTGGCACTGACGTTTGGGGAATATTTTGGAGAAATTGAGACATACGAAGAATCTGCTCAATATTCATGCATTCTCAGTATTTTCTGGGTTTTTTTCACTCTCATCAGTATTTCTCAACTATTTTTGGACAACAGACACACAAAAACAGCTTTACAGAAATCTGGGTCAAAGCACCTAGTGAGTAAGCCAAGAGAAACAGTAGCAGATAAAAGTCCCTAACATCAGGAAGAAGAAACGCTGAGAGGAACCAAGACTCAAAACGGGAACCCATCCTTCTTTGATCAACACTAGACATCAAAACAACACCACAACAACTGCAACAAGTTGAGATGAGCTGAATAAGGAATGACTTATGTAGTATACATGGTAATTAAAGAAAATGTGTCAGAAATATCCAAATTAACCAGTGAGCCAGAGCTGAACAGAGGCTATCAAGACCAAAAAAATAAGATAAGGTTAAATTCAACTTTGCCAATGTGATTACACACAATGGCACTTGACCTCCTCATTTAACAGTGAAACACACACACATTAGGCTTTGAGAACATGCACCCAAAGTGGTGGGAAGCCCTATCCATGGCACCCTGGGAGCAATTGGGGGTTAGGTGCTTTGCTGTTCATGGCACTTCAATCGTGACCTACACAGGATCGAACTGTTGACCTTCCGGTCACAAGACCACAAGGCCAAAGCTGTCCCAAAATCCATTATACCTATGAAGTGGATATGACCAGGAAAAACAAGGGACTTGATATACTGTAAAGTATCAACGTATACAATGTCATTATAACGTATTTCTTAAACATATGTCAAAAGTTGCAAACAACTCAATTTCAACTTGAAAATAACCAAAAATTCATTAAATTTTATTCTTAGGTTCTACAAACTTACTCCCATCTATAAATAAAAATAAAGTCATACATGCATGTAAAACAGCCCGAAAATGTATTTTGGTCTAATGCATCACTATATTACATTGATGATAACATACTATTGATGGGTTACTTAAACACCTGAAGTGATACCTGGCCAGTGCAAAGAAACCATAAAATGAAACATAAACCTAGTTAATATTCATATCAATTAATATAAATATGTTAAAGATTGGGATTATTGTGCCACTGATGGTGCAGGTCAGGAAAAACAAGAAAGTAAGTCAATATCAGGTGTGCTGGCTTGAGTATGAGAAGAACTGCAGCACTTCTAGGCATTTCTGAAGTGATCCATCACCCAGAAGGCATCCAGTCAGCAGCCAGAACCTGCTAGTGCCACTGAGATAGTACATGCATAATTAAATGCACTGAGACGTTTAACAGTCGTGACAGAATCAGGGCAGTTGGGGGCGTCCATGGTGGTTTTCTCCACACCAAAATGTGCTGCCCAAGTGTAGAGTGCGAATGGACTGTATAAACAAGAAACCAGACTGACCAATATTACATTCTAGGCCACGTAGAGAACCTTTTCATTTTCCAGAGCTGTAATGGGCTCTTTGCTCCAAGTAGATAGTCTGGGAGCTTGGGGCACCCCCTTGAGGCATTAGACTACATTCCCTGTGACAGCCGCAGGTTCTTCTCTGGCTCACGGCTGCCTCAAAGTCAGAATGGTTGGCTAAGTCCCTCTCTGTGAGTCCTGATGAAGCAACCTTAAGTGTCAGTCTGTGGTGTGAGGGCTGCTGTTTGGCACAACAGCTGCCAAAGCACTGAAACTGTCCAGGCATCCTTACAACTCAAGATTTCAGCACAACTGTGCAGGAGCTCTACTTCAGCTAAAGGTCTACACACTGTTTGTGAAACTTGAATGCTAGTTTTACTGTTTGATTTAATCCATCATTGGCTTTGCCTGTAAAACTAAGCTCCCTGGACAAAAAACGAGTCCCCTTGCATGTTTAAGGTGGTAGTAATTTCAGGTTCCTGCAGATGGCGCTGGACAAGGAAGCTCAGGCTATAAGATAATCCCATCCCGGGTGTGTGATGGGATTCATAGATTGAGAACAGCTGGTACAGTGCAATGAACGTCTCATTTAATGTGTGGAAAAAGGGTCACAAAACAGATGTGAATGATCGGCAAAAAGAGTGAATGTATTTAAGCACCAAAGGCCAGAGTGTGAAGGAAGTAGCATAATTTGCAGGTGTATAGTCGTATGGCTCTATCAGCAGTGGCAGAAATCCCAGTCTATAGGAAATTCTGATCAGAATTGTTGCTGAAAGATGAAACTGACTGCCAGTCTACTTCAGGGTTTGTGAATGAAAATCACATATGTATGACCCCCCCAATAATCTGATCCAATCACTATAACCCCCCCAATAAAGTCACATAATTTCAATTTACAAAAACATCTTTCATGAATAACTTAATTTTCTTTATTCATGATCAATTTTGGGTAAAATACGAGCATGTTTAATCATTTGGTAATGTAACCCCCCCTTTCCCCACAAAAATTTGGTATCACTCAACCTCCACCAAGCAGTAACTCGCCATTTGCAGGGTTGCCAGGTTCGTGGTACACCCCCTTATAAAAAGCGGAAAAATCAAAATGAGGTAAATGTATATATATTGTTAGCTGATGATTGAATAAATGCCGCTGTGTATCAGACACACTATGGATACCCGTGGAGGTATTTTAGCTAGCTCCGTTAGCTAGCTCCACATTTCTTAATTGTTTAAGGTGCAGAGTAAATACAAGTTAAATAAATACATAGTAGAAGCATTACAGTGTATTTCTAATACGGTTAACCCAAAATCTCCTGAATCCTTTTAGAAAAGTAAATGATTTAATAAATAAATAAATAGGCAGACAACTCAACCCCCCCAATGCTTGACCCAAAGTTACGCCCTTGGCTACTGCCCTGATCTCCTCAGGGAAAAGAAATGGAGTACAGAGTAAGTTTGCAATCAGGGAAAGCAATTGATTGCCAGAAAAATAAAGGATTTACTCTAAATACTAAAATAATGCTCCTAAATAACCTAGAAGAACATAAAACACAAAATAGCAATATAATCACTATTAAATATACATTTAGTGTAAAATGGCTCTTACTTTACTAAAATGCATATTATATGCATATATGCAGCTGAGACAGGTAGCCAGTACATCCCAAAAAAATCAACATTACCATTTTAATATAACATTATAGTCATTATGACTTTTAGAAAAAAATGTATTTTGGAGGTGGGGAGTGGGGTAATGCACTCTATGGCCCTGTGGCACATAGTTATGGCACAGCCTAAGTTTTGGCATTTGTTTTCCTTACATTATTTTTACTTTTATACTTTAAGTAGTTTTAAAACCAGAACTTTTGCACTTTTACTTGAGTAAAAAGCTTACGTTGATACTTCAACTTCTATAAAAGTCTTTTTAAACCCTAGTATCTATACTTCTACCTGAGTAATGAATGTGAATACTTTTGACACCTTTGCCTGTAGACTGGGACTATTGCCAATGCAGGTAGACCTGTATGACTGTATGCTTCAATATATTTGTAAAAGATCTGATTTGAGCTGTTTTTTTATAGCAGTATGACCTGATGCACACTTTTGTGGCTAAGTGCCAAGGTTATTTGTAACCATTAACATCAGACTTTCCAACTACAATTTTGTTTGTGTTTAAAAATCCATTTCAAGTCCCTGTGGGAACCGACATTCCGCATAAATATAACATTCCACATTATATAACTCTGCATGATTTTATCCTACAAACAAAACAAAACATATGCCAGAAACCTTAATGGGTCTACTTTTCAAATGTATATAGCTTGAATCAAAATATATTTTTTGATATTTGTGAAAGGAGCTTAAATAAGCAGAGACATGTTTGTGAGAGTGACTTAGACAGCAACAAACTTTCACCTGAACAAAATTCCTTTCACCTGAGTGTTCACACCTATCTCATAGATATTAAATATAGGAACCACTGAATAAGTGAAACATGTCAAGTCACATTAGTTAAGCTTTAGAAATAAAACCACATACAATTTCTAAAAAACTGTAATGACCAGTTTGTACCCATCACCTCTGTTTATTCAGTTCAGAGCTCAGACGTTTTGGCTAGAAATATTTAGAGTGTTTTTTCACAATATATCAGCACATCTGAAAAGTTGTCCTTTTAGAAAGTCTAAGTTTAGAGCAGATTTAATCAGAATATAGATTTATGACACTCTTACTGTTTTGACACCATTGTTGCTGAGTTTGTGTTGAACTAAAGCCGGTGTAACAATGTGGGGAAAAAAATATTTTAAATGAGTGTAATTGAAAAAAGGAAAGCCGTGTCAGACAACATCAGAGTGTCTGAAATACCCTCAGACTCCAGGAGGTTAAAACACAACGCCCATAATATCAGTTGTAAACTAAAGGCCTTAGATGTGATAAGTTGAAGAATTTATTTTGTACAAGTTCAGAAAGAACCTCAGGTGAAATGCATCTTTTCTATTACTTTAACACATGCAGGTAATTGCCCTCGATGTGGAGGGCTGAAAGAAAAGTATGCAGACTATGACAGTTCTGAAATGACTAATTTCCTTTTTCAAATCCTCTTAATTCTTTTTAGATTTGATTCTTTTACCTTGTCCTTTCATGTCAGGAGCGCTGATGAAAACCATCTTCAAAGGGATGTTTTAATGATCTGTGCTGTAGCATCTAAAAAATGTCATAAAGAGAATGAAAGGGAGAGATATGAAAACATTTCTTGTTAAAATGTATTCTATTAATTATATTAATGCATTAGCCAAAATAATGTGAAGTTTCATATTTCACATCTGCTAAAGACTACAGATCTGAAATTGGGCTTTATGTCAGTGTGAGAACCCACAGTGCTGCACACAGAGTCTAGTATAGTAGTTGAAGATTTGTCAAATTAATAAAAGGAGGAACCTGATGATGATTTTTTCATACAATTATTCAGTAAAATTAAGCTTTGTTAAGTCTTCTTTAGGTTTAGGAAATAACATCACCCTCTATTGGTGGAAATAAGTAATTACAGATTCGGATGGTACGTGCAGGAACGAGCGAGTCAAACTAAGGAAGTAGAGACTTTTAATTTGAAAAACAGCAACATAAACTAGTAAACGTTATATAAACTGCAGGCGTTATTTAAAAAAAATTAGAAGCTGTTATTACTATAATATTTATATAATAATTCAATAAAAATTCCTGCAATTTGTTTGCAGTTTACAAAATAAAATATTTTCACTGGTTAATTGAATTATTTTTATTTTTATTTCATTTAATAATAATAATAATTAAGTCATGGTTAGCTCGTCGTGTATACATAAAAGTCTTTCGACTAAATATACTTAATATTTAGGACTTTTATGTAGCCGTATCCACGACCGCCTAACCATGACTTCACTTCCCGTAATGCACCGCGCGTCGCGAGTTAAAGTCCATGTGGAGCTGTGTGAAGAAAGTTGACATGCCAGGAGCAGTGAGAGGTATGGCGCTGTGAAAGGACACCAGACTGCCTCAGGAGTACCACAAATCCACTTTATATTAATGTAAGCACACACTTTAACTTCGCATGTCTTTTGTGCATGTTGTCGTTTGCTCGTATTTTTTGTTTACATTTCTAAACTGTGCTGTTGTCCATGTGGTGGAAGTTACTGATATGTCTGCTTACTGTAAAATCAGCTATTACTGCACTCCAGTGTGAATCAGGTATATATATATATATATATATATTATATACATAATATGTATATTAGTAGTCGCTTGTACAGTATTGTTATTTGCTATATTTGAGGCCTGTCATCAGCTTGTGTTACTGCCAGCTTGTTTACTGCCTCACATTCTCCACCCCTGGACTTGAAGGTGAATATAACACACTAGAAGGACTTTCCATTTACCAAAATATTTATAGTAACAACCATATACCTACATGTATTTCTATTTTCAACACATTTCACATTTAATTATTACTGTTATTATTCAGTTAATGTACACCTCTCACAAATGTGACTGTTAGATGTTAATTAAAGAAAAAAAAAAAAAACTACACAAACTCTCACCACTTTAGACCAATCAGAACAGGTTCTGTGGGGTTTTGCCTTACCTTAGTAAATGTTGTTGGGTGTGAATAGGTTAATCTGTAAGCGTGTTCTAGGCAGAGGCTGGAGAGATTACAGGCTCTGTGTGTGGGTGTTAAGGCATGGACAGGTCAGGGTGTGACTCAGCAGTCACCATCAAAGACAAAGTTGCCTTTATAAAGAACTCCACATGACTCACATGATCTCATCAATATAATGACCAGAATCAACAGACGTAAAGGAAATGGATATGTTTAAAAACACTGAACACTGTAAAAACCAACTCGCTTACACACTTAGGAACTTGACCTCTGCCTTTATTCCACACTCACTCCTAGAGCTGTGGGTGGCCCCATCATCTGCAGTGCCCAGGAAGCTGTTGTGGTGCCTTGCTCAAGGGCACTTCAGCCATGTCCTGCTGGCTCAAGGGATCAAAGCAGACTGTGGGGGTGGTGTTCTTGGTGTGAGATGTGTTGGTTTTGCACCAGACAGCATTTTCCATGGTTCCATAACAAAAAGTTAAATGTTGGTCTCATCTGACCAGAGGACCTTCCTCAGTGCATTTGGGGAGTCTTCCACATACTTTTTGGCAAACTCAAAACAAGCCTTCCAGAGTCCAGCTCTATGGAATGTACTACTTGCAGATGCTACAATCTCTGCTTGGGAACTCTGCAGCTCCTTCAGGGTTACCTTTGGGCTCTGTGCTGCCTCTCTGATTAATGCATTCCTTGTCCAGTCAGAGAGTTTTAGTGGGTGGCCCCCTCTTGGCAGGTTTGTTGTGGTACCATATTCTTTCTATTTCCTGATGAGGGATTTGATTGTGCTCCAGGGAATCATTAGAGATTTTTATATTTTTTATAACCCTGACTCAACCACTTTGTCCCTGACTTGACAAGATCTCCTTGGTCTTCATGGTGTTGTTTTGTTAGTGGTAACTCTTGCTAGTTAATTGACAACCTGCAATACAATAGCTACAATGGACAATAATAAGTGTATAAACATTTATTAATTTGTGCTTCTTTTTTAGATCGCTCCTCATGTTTTTGGTAAACACAAATACAAGTTTGAAGTCTGGCAACCAGGGTATGCATGGGATGACAGCTTTTGATTTGTCCCGTAATATGAAGTTAATGGGCTTTGCTTCCACCTTACCATTTTTTATAACGGGACATCTCAGCAGACGTTATCCTTTACATATCACACATTTATGCCCAATTTTGTGTATTTTAAGATACAAAGAGAACATGAGTGATCTAAAAAGAAGCCAGCCTGTTTGCAGTAGGACAATACTTTGTTTTGTTATGGACAAGAACAATGTTGGCTCAGTGGATTATTAAATCCAGATCTATTTAATGCACTATATGTCCAAGTGTTTGTGGACAATCCTTCCAATGAATGCATTCAGCTACTTTAAGTTGCAGCCATTGCTGACACATATGTACAAACACACACAGCTTGTCTAGTCCCTGTAGAGAACAGGACAATATAATAGGACATGATGAACAAGAACCTGTTGGCACCATGTCTAATGCCAGGCATGGGATGGGTTGCACAGCAGTGCAACTGTGTTCAAAGAAATGATGGTGATCCCTTCCAACACTGTTGGTGATGAGTTGAGAATGAGGTGGGGTGGTGACCATCGATCATGACCTCACTAAAAATCAATTTCTGCATGATTTATTTCATGTTTCGAGGTTTCCATAAAAACAGTAAATGACGGATGTTCAGAAAAGAGTTAGTTTTAGATGTTGATTCACCATTTCAGTGTTTTCTCACTCCAGGTTGTGTAGGTGACGGGCGGAGGTCAAGAGGACGAGATGCAGCGTGTGCTGTGTGTATATCCAGCAGCCGTCCAGCTGCGCCCTGTGTGCCTGGACCTGAACCTGATGGAGCTGCCCATCAGTGGACAAGTTATACGCATAAACCACTTACGTCTACGCTGCTTTAGCTCGTCTGCCATCGTCAGGGGCAGCGAGTCTCGCCAGAGACCTCCAGAGACTAAAACATCACCAAACCCTGTGCACAGCCAGGAGAGGGAGCGTGTGACTTCTGTTGTGCCATCAGGAGCTCCAGATGTTGATCCCCTGCAGGATAAATCTATCAGCCTCTACCAGAGGTTTAAGAAGACGTTTAAACAGTATGGCAAAGTCATGGTGCCTGTACATCTCATCACCTCTACTGTATGGTTTGGGTCGTTTTACTATGCTGCAATGAAGTAAGTCACTCTTTTTAATATTTGTTAATTGAATATGATTTAGTATTATAATTGGCTGTCTAGCTAAACCATTCACACATGACATGCTAACTAGAGATGGAACGATCGATCGGCTATATATCGGTATCGGTCGATTTTTAATCAAAATATGCGATCGGCCGATATCCTTTGAAATTTAGCCGATCTCAAGATTTCTGTATTTCCAGCTAGCGTTTCATCAAGGAAGA
>BRDA01046985.1:0-12500 GCA_036984385.1 Crenuchus spilurus
GCGTTATAACGACAGGAAAAGTAATTAATTATTTTATCCCGTTACTGACAAAATGACGTCGTTACGTAACGCCGTTCTTTTTAACGCCGTTATTCCCAACACTGATCATAACTAACCGTAACCCTAATATTAACTATTATTACTAACCTAACCATAACCTTTATCATATTCCAACTTAACCCTAATCCAAAACCTAGATCAGACCATAACTATAACTAACCTAGCCTTACTCAAAACTGTAACCTTTTACCATAACTACTTCTAACCTAACCCTAATCCAAAACCTAAATCAAATCTAAATCTAATTCAAATCTAACCCCAACACAACCACTAACCACTACTACTAACCTAGCCTTACTCCAAACTATAACATTTTATAATAACTGGCAAACCTAACCCACATAACTGTCTAACCTAACCCAAACTCAAAGCTTAACCATAACTACTACTCACTTAACCCTACTCCAAACTATATACATACATACATTACACATTACACTTATACAGCGCCTTTCTAGACACCCAAGGACGCTTTACAATCAACACACTTCATACACACTCTGGTGAGAAGTGGCAGCCAGTCACACACAGCGTACTCTCAACCACAAGCGACCGTCCACCTGGAGGACTGCATCGAGCACTAGGGGGATCACCCAGGACAGAGTGCCAACCATATCTGGGCAAACATACATACATACATTCATACATACATACATACACACCAGGGTAATTTTAGAGTATCCAATCCACCTGATATCCATGTTTTTGGACTGTGGGAGGAAACCCACGCGGACACGGGGAGAACATGGAAACTCTGCTCAGATGCAGACTCGAACCCAGGACCTCAGCGCTGAGAGGCGAACCACTAAGCCAACGTGCCACCCATATATAACTGCCGCCCTATAACTACTAACCTAACCCTAACCCAAAACCTAAGTTACTTCTAACTAAAACTATAGCTACTTCTAACCTTACCCTACCCCAAAGCCTAGCTCAACCCATAACTGCTACTAACGTAATTCAACTTCAAAAGAGAACTTAAGTTTGGTTATCTGGTGAGTTTTGATTTGGTTGAGGATCCATTTATTGGTTTTCTTTGCTGTCCATTGTTCTCTCAAAAATCTTCTCCAACATCAAAGTTCAAAGACATCAATATTCTTCCTGAGAATTATTTTTTAAATTCTTGTTACATTTGAGAGCTTTTCTACTTCCTTCATCCTATTTCCACACTCCTGGGTCCATTTTTTTGTTATTAATGATTGATCCAAGTAGGCAGAAGCTATTCACAACTTCAACATTTTCTCCATCAATGGTAAAGTTAGTGGTCTTTCCTGTTATCTTGACTTTTGTCTTCTTTATATTCAACTGAAGGCCCATCTGTGATCTGAACTCTGTTCTTTAACTTTCCTTCCAAGGCCTTCAGGGCTTTCTGATATTCTGCTATGAGTGTTGTGTCACTGTCATATTGAAAGTTATTGATGATTCTTCCATCAATCTTGAATCCTTGGTCATCTTCTTGCAGACTTGCTTCTCTCATGGAATGTTCAGTGTTCAGGTTGAACAGACATGGTGACAGAATGCAGCCACGTCTACCTCTTTTGTCAGTATTAAACCAGCAGGTTTGTGCATTTTCTGTCATGACTATGGCTTGTTGATCCGTTGAGAGATTCCTCATTAGAACAATGATATGCTCTGGTATTCCGAACTTCCTCAGGGCATTCCATAATTTTGTGAGGTCAACAGTGTTGAAGGCTTTGCTGGAATCAGGATATAAACTGACTTCCAATCTGCTGAGTGGTTTTGCAGATTTGTTGGCATACCTTGTTCAGCACTTTAACCAGATCTTCAGAATCCTGAACTACTTCTGTTCCAATCTTATTGATTCATGTGGCTTTATTTTTTTGTCAGCAATCTCAGGCATTGTCTGACTTGATCTGCAGGTTCTTCTGTGTATTTGAGATTAACAAATGTGTCTTGGCAACTGATGTCTTGTTTGTAGAGGTCTTCTGGGTATTCGTTCCACAGTTGTTTGATCTTTGATTCATCAGTTATATTGACATCACTAAGCATACCAACTAACGATTGAAATTTATTTCTGAACTCACAGATTTTTTGAGATCATACTTGTTTTTCAACAATTGTTTCCATCTTCAACATCTTTGCAGATCTTGTTGTAGTATAAGTCTTTGTTCAAGTCTTTCACAGTTTAGTTAAATTAAAAGGTCTTTTTCTTCATTTTGCTCTATTGCCTCTTTGTTGCAATCTTTACTGTATCACCACCATTCAATTCAGTCTTTTTTCCTTTTTATTTATTCATATTTTTTCTCAGATTCTTCTTTGATGATCTCGTTGGTTGGTTGTCAATTATATCTAGCATTTGAAATTGATTCCTGATGTGCTCTTTGAAGACAGATGGTATGTTCTCCAGGTCATATTTAGGAAGTCTGATGGTTGTTTGTTTTTTTCTCAGTTTTAATTGAAGCTTGCACATTAGAAGTTTGTGATCTCCAGCTCCAGGCCTTGTCTTTGCAATCAAAATGGAGCTCTTCCATCTCTTGGAGCAAATAATGAAATCAACTTGGTTCCTATGAACTTCATCTGTTGATGTCCAGGTGTAAAGGCATTGCTTTATATGCTTGAAGCATGTAATAGCAATGAAAAAGTAATTCCCCTACCCTAATTCTAATCCTAACTCAAAGCCAATCTTTATCCTAACTCTAACCTTTACCCTAACCCTTATCCTAATCATTTAATCATTATCCAAACCATAAACAAAACTGCTACCAGCCTAACAATAATGTTAATTTTACTCAAAACATTAAACGTCTTCACCTTCATGTAGTGGATAATGTGGCGGACTTAGTACACATATACATATAGGTACATGTACACACACACACACACACACACACACACACACACACACACACACACACACACACACACACACACACACACACACACACACACACACACACCTTGTGTCAGTGGCATACAGAGAAACATCTCCCTCCCTCCCTGTGACAATAGCAGTAATGATTGAGGACATTAATCACAGTCAGCCTTCTTTCTGAGTGCTGCCACTTGAACAGATTTAAAACATCTTCAGTAATGAGATACTTCACTTCTTCCTGTGTGTGTGTGTGTGTGTGTGTATGATATATGAAGTGTTGCTCGGAGTGTTTGTGCCTGTCATCATACAGAATATGTGTTTTGGCACGTTAACAGAAGATTTTTTTGTAAAGTGGGAGAGCAGGGGGAATTTGCATGCATGTACGTGAAAATGTGTCTGCTGTAAGTGTGTGTGTGTGTTTGTGTGTGTCACCTTCTCTGCTCACTCAAGGCACTCTGAGAATCAAACAATTTCATGCAGCGAGTGGAGGAGGAAATGAACTGAGCCGTGAGCCATAATAAAATTATCCAAATGTTATTACGGCGCCGGCTGCTTCTGTCCTACTTTAATACACATTTCAGCTCTGCAGGCCTGCCCAACGGCTCTAGCCCTGCTGAATAAATCAACATTAGCTTACGTCTAAATTATTAAGGAAGTGACTTAGGCTCCTGTTTATTGTATAAATTATTGGGGGGGTGAAAGTGTTAAATGTTTATGTTCCTCTTTAGAAACACGTAACTCCTTAAATAATGACTGTTTCAGTGGGTATTATGTTTGCAATGTGTTTGTGTGTATGTGCTCTTGTATTTCTCCAAGGTGGGGACTAAAAGTTCTCCTAATCATAGGAATTCGTGTCTGATCTGTAAAAGTGGGGACATAACGCTGGTCTTCACAATAAATGTGACATTTGTTTTACAATTTTACAAGAAACGAGCAGAAGCATTGATCTTTGGTTGCTAAGGTTAAGTTTAGGTTTAGGATTATTTTTACTCAGTATTACACAAGTGATGGAATGTCTTCACTATTGTAGTACCACCAAAGTGTGTGTGTATGTACCAGGTTTATGCCACATTGTGGGGACCAAAGACCTGTTAAACACTCAGGTTCTGGGGACTTTTCTTCTTCCAGTACGTCTATGTAAGGTCTCCGCAATTCACAGAAACAAATGTGTGTGCTTATATGTTTGTGTGTATTGTGAGGCACAGCCTGCAACAACCTTCATGCATTGAAAAATGTGATGCCCTGAATTTTGCAAATTTTTATATGCATACAGTCATACACATCAACACAATTACTGCCAAAAATAAGAAAAGTGGAAGCCAAAACTGACTGGTGGTGTAATAGCCAGCAGCCATAGCACCTGCACAGCATAACATTAAAATCTGCTGAAGTTAAGTAGGTTTTGGTCTGGATAGTATGTGGATAAGAGACCTTTAAGGAAAACCGTGTGGCTGCTAGAGGTGGGATTCCTGGGGACAATAGAGGATGCTGTTCATGTGTCAATCCCAATGTTCCAGAGCAGTGATGTTTACGCTGTACTGTATGATGCTGCCTTTCAGATGAGTAATAAAGCTGAGACCTGCAGATCAGAGCAGTTTTGTTCTACTCCAGCTTAACTGAAATTTCATTACCTGCTCTAAAGCCAGTCCCAGAGATAGACGCTGTCACAGCAGTGGTCGGGCAAGCTTGAGCATGAATGAAAAACAAAGGCAGGGTGAGTGAGTTACCAAGAACAAAATAGTAAATCAGAGAAATAAAACTTTATTTTCTGATTAAGCACAGCCGTCTGCTGTGTCTCTGCTCTGTGTGTGTAGCCCCTGCCTCAGTTAACCGAAATATTGGAATAATGTGGCATAAATAAATTAAGTTTGTAAACATTGTAGAGATGTAATAATTCATTGATCTGTGTTGAGGCATCAATCATACAGCAGATCTAATTGATATGATGCACAGATACATGCACATACACTCCCCTCCAAAAAGTACTGGAACATTAAGGCCAACCCTTATTTTTGCTGTAGGCTGAAAACTTTGACATTGAAAGATGTAAAAGATCAAAATTTCAGCTTATATTTCCAGGTTTTTACATTTTGTCTGAACCCACCAATGTTCCTTGTGAGCAAAAGTACTGGAACATGTGACTGCCAAGGTGTGTCCTGATACATTGATTATTTAAACAATAAATAGCACTGAATGTCTAAATTCAGTTTAAGATTTGGGTTTTTATAATTAGAGGAGTAACCAACACCAGAGAGCTGTCTATGGGTGAAAAACAAGCAATTGTGAAGCTGAGAGAAGATTGAAAATCAATCAAAGCCATTGCACAAACATTGGCCACAACCATTTGGAATGTCCTGAAGAAGAAAGTCATCACTGGTGTACTAAGTAACATATGTCAAACAGGTACACTAAAGAAAACAACAGCAGTTGATGACAGAAACATTGTAAGTGCTGTAAAGAAAAACCCTAAAACAGCTGTTAGTGACGTCAGCAACAACCTCCAGAGGGCAGGAGTGAAGGTATCACCATCTTGTGTTCACAGAAAAGGTCATGGACAAAAGTAAAGAGGCTTCACCAGAAGATACAAACCACTAATTAGCAAGAATAATAGGCTAAAATTTGCCAAGAAGTACATGAAAAGCCTCAGAAGTCTTATGGGCTGAGGAGACAAAGATGAACCTTGACCGATGTGATGGAAGTTTTGACAAAGAAAGGATCTGCTCACGATCTCAAACATATGAGCTCATCTGTGAAACACAGTGGAGGTAGAGTCATGGCATTGGCCAGCATGGCTTCTTCTGGGACTGGTTCACTAATCTTTATTGATGATGTCTGAAATAATGTCAGCAGTGCAATGAACTCAAAAGACTACAGAAACATTTTATTTAAAGAAAGATGAAACCAGGGCTATGACCAGAGGGTCGTGAGTTCGAATCCCAGTCATGCTGTTTGCCATCAACAGCCGGGGCCCAAGAGAGCAAAAATTGGCCGTGCTCTGTCTGGGCAGGTAGATGGCGGTTTCACTCTCACTATCACTATCACTCACACATTGCAATGTCTGCTGGCTCAGGCATCTATTGATTGGTCCATTCAGAGCTGGGAATCCTGCGCTTTCCTCCAAGCGCGTTGGCTCCCCAGTGACTGTGTATCAACGGTAGTTTGAAGAGGCGGTGGCACCATCACATGCAATGGAGGAGGCTTGTGCTTGTCTTCACCCTCCTAGAGTCAGGGACAGTGCAAAGTGATGGGGAGAGCCCCCTAGTGGATGTGATGGGTTAACTGGCTACTACCACATTGGGAAGGGGATACAAATTGGCAAAAATTTGAAGAAAAAAAGAAAGAAAGATGCAACCAAAACTGACTTGAAGATCCTTTGTCAATGACCCAAAACAAATGGCCAAAACTACAAAGGAGTTCATCAGGGTCAAGAAGTGGAAGGTTTTACACTGGCCTAGTCAATCTACAAACATAAACCTTATAAAGCTGCATTTTCCTGGTGAACAGGAGACTGAAGCGAGTAAACCCCCAAAACAAACACCACCTGAAATAAGCTGCAGTGAAAACCTGGAACAGGATCACAAAAGAAGAATGCTTAGTGATGTCACTGTCTTAATGCAGGTATTGCAAGCAAAAGATTTGCAACTAAATAATAAGTCTTAATACTTTATCTGTTCCAATACTTTTCCTTAAATGTGGATCTTTTGTGTTATATTTATCCTTTAAAGTCAAACCCAAATGTTCTGTCTACAGCAAAAATAAAGCAATTGGCCTCACTGTTCCAATACTTTTTGGAGTGTACATAGATTATCTCAACATTATCCACAATTCCTTCTGTGTGCTCCTCTCACGGTGTAAGCTTGTTGCAGTGTGCTAAATAAAACCTTACTTGCATTTGGAATTTCATCATTTTATATCGACTACAGACCTCAGTATGGAACCAAATTGCATCACGGCTAACTGTGAGTTATCAAAAACCTTCGGATCATTGCTTAAAATAATCAATCTGATGAAACGTGTGAATTACACTCCTTCTTTTTGAAGTTTTAGGTAGAGTGAAAACTTAACTCGGGACTTGTATTTCTTCAATATGAAGCTAAAGCTAATGGCCAGACTCAGGTGTGCTGGGGGTTCCAAAGTCTATGGACTTTCTAGTGTCCTTGAGATCTGTATTGTGCATATTCACATACAGGCATGCAGCAATTCTTCAACAGTGCTCAACTCTTTGATTTGTTGCCACGAATATTCATTGGGCTGCTAAATATTAAACAAAACCACAGTGTGAGCTTGTATGAATATTCATATTGCCTGTGAGAGAGTGTTCATAGTGATGTGAGGCCTCGCTCCAGGCTCTGCCTCCAACTATAGCACTGCATCAAACTCTGCTGCCTTCTGCTATTTATATGTGCATATATGACTGTATGTTAAGTCTATAATATTAATGCTAATATGTGATATGTCCATGTCATTATTTTTCATCTAATTGTATTGAATTGCAATTTGCATATGTGCAGCAGATTTGATATACACATTCATTTATATATACAAACACACACATTCTGATACACTGTAGTCTGTCAGTAGTTTGGACAGCTTCCTTTGTGCATTGTGATGAAGACTCTTATGTGTGGTCACATGGGATAAATGAATATTTCAGCAGACTAACTGCAGTTTTTCTTCTCTCCAATTAATTTAAATGGAGCAATTAAGATTTAAATTTTAATAAATAGCTGAGGGAGAGAATGAAAAGTGGAGGCCATCACCATGGCTGAGAAAGGCCTTGGGACTATACACACATACACACACAAGAGAAAGGCCAGTCAAGAGGGTTGATCCAGATTAAGTGTGAGAAACTGCTCTGTTGTGGTGGTGATGTGTGGATGTTCTGAGAGAACAGATAGCAGATGAAAGTGATCAGATTATTTTTATAATAATATTTTCCTTCATCTCACAGTAATGATAGATGAGTTAGTGATGTCTGCCCTCTGCTGGTGAACATGGTGAATTACAGCACTGAACACAGAGCAACAGCAAGAGGGATGGGGATGAGTGAGTGAGAGAGAGAGAGAGAGAGAGAGAGAGAGAGAGAGAGAGAGAGGATGAGTTAGAGAGTGACAAGATATGCAAGACACTGAAAAACAAATTAGGTGAGCAAGTTAGAGAGGGATTGGATGAGTGTGAGAGGGACAGGATGCATGAGAGATGAAAAGATAGATGGAGTGAGCAAGACAGAGAGAGAGGGATGGGATGAGAAGGATAAAAGATTTACAGCACTCAAACACAAAGCAAGAGAAAGAGAAAAAAAGATGAGAGTGTGACAGGATGTGTGAGACCCAGAAAGTCAGATGCGGAGACAGAGAGAGAACGAGAGGGTGAGCAGTGAGTGAGACAAAGAGACATGGTGTGTGAGACACAGAAAGAAAGATGGGGTGAGACAGAGAGGCATGAGTGAGAGAGACATGAGTGAGAGAGACATGGTATGTGAGACAGAAAGACAGATGGTGAAAGAGAAAAGAGGTGAGCAAGATAAGAGAGTGATGGGAAAGAGACACACACAGAGAGAGAGAAAGGGATGAGTGAGAGACATGGTGTGTGAGACAGAAAGACAGTGAATCCCACACAACAAATACAGTATTACATACACTGTGAATGTGGTAAAACATCCCATTTATTCAAACATAATAGAAGAAATGTTTTATGTGTAGTACATCATGAGGTGTTACAAAATATTACCAATAGCTTATGCACAAACACACATGCACATAAAACAGATGAACAGTAAAACAAAAGTTATATAACATTGTTTGACTATAGTATATTATAGTATAGCATAGTATATTATAGTATAGTATAGTGTTGTATATTGTAGTATAGTATAATATATTATAGTATATTATAGTATAGTATAGCATAGTATATTGTAGTATAGTATATTATAGTATAGTAGGAGTTAAATGTGGAGTTAAATGCTTCCCTTAATACTGATTTCACCTGCTATCAACTACCAATCACTGAGACTATCTCCATCAAAATTATATAAAATATAAACATCATAGCTATTTACATGACCACTCAAAAGTTCGGGGTCACTCTGAATTTTCCACGACATCACATACTTCTAATTGACTGGAGAACATCCACAAATTTTAGTGCAAATACACTTTCTATGGTAGAAAGGTGAGGTAGGACTGTCACTGCTTTTTAGTTCACTTTTAGTGTCTCCCACAAGTTGTTGATGGTACAGCTGTTTACTCAGCACAAGACATTCAGCACATATTTTGCGCAAGGCATTATGGGACGTACAATAAACACTATATACAGTACACTAGAATTTGAGATATTAGTGCATAAAGAATGATAAACTTCCATAAAAATATATTTCATCAGAATAAATGTTATATACTATAAGTACAATGCATAACCATGATGTCACTACATCTCAAAATGCTTTGCACAACATACAGTATAAACAGCTTAACTTAAGCCTATAAACTACTGTCAACAACTTGTGAGACACACCAAAACTGAGCTAAAAGCAGTGACACTGCATTACCTCACATTCTACCATAGAACACCTAAATAATGTTCTCCAGTTGACTTTTAGAACTAGAGGGACACATCATAGGAGAGGCTAAAATAATTTGAATAATTAAAAAATGTCATAAATTATAGACCACATCTGAGTGGAGCATCAGTGCCGCTGGTTAAAGGAACACATAGAAACATTATTTCCAAAAACCTTGGTCTGAAAGAAAAAGACATTTATATGAAGATTATAATCAATTATCAGGAGCAACATAAGAAAAAATACAGAAAGAAAGAAAAAAGCTGAGAAGAAAGGGAGTAAAAAGAAGAAGGGAGTGTTTCTGAGATTATGCACTGAGGAAGATAATCAGATGTTCAAGAGACACCAGGACAGGGCACCAATCCATCGCTGGGTGCACACACACACACACATACCTAGAGAAACTGATAATTTAGAGTACCCAATCCACCTGACCTCCATGTTTTTGGACCGTGGGAGGAAACCAGACACCTTTCGGAGGAAACCCATGCAGACACAGGGACCCAGATGGGGACTTGAACCCAAGAACTCAGCGCTGAGAGGCAAGTGTGCTAACCACCAAATCACCATGCCGACATAAAATAACTACAAAATAAACTACAAATACAAAAAAAACGTGCAATAACAATCATTTTGTTCGCTTTTTAAACACCACACTTGTGAGTGGTGGTGCAATAGCAATAATGGTTTTTCAGCATTTGATTCAGTTTATTTCTTGTACTATGACTAGGAAGCTGGTTTGCATTCATACAAAAAAATGTTGCATTTCTAGTGACCTCTAGTGGATCATGTTTAGCCTAACATACCTCTACTGATTGGTAGAGAGGTCACAATCACAATGTGTAGTGACTTAAATGTGCTCTACCAAATGGTTGAGCAGAATGTTAAAGGGTTAATCTAACTTTACAGAAGAAAAAATTGTTATTACTATTATTTCAAGTTTTTTACCAATTTTTATCCCCTTCACAATGTAGTAGTAGCCAATTAGCCTATCCCCTCCATTACGACTCTCTCCATCATTTTGCAACGTCCCTGACTCTAGGAGGGTGAAGACAAGCACAAGCCTCCTCCATTGCGTGTGATGCAGCCACCGCCTGTTTTCAAACTACCACTGATACACTGTGTGGTAGCCAACGCAGTGGTAGTCAGGGGAGCTAACGCGCTCAGAGGAAAGTGCATAATTCCCAATTCTGAATGGACCAATCAGTAGATGCCTGAGCCAGCAGATAGTATAGTATATGTATTGCAATGTGTGAGTGACATTGAGAGAGAGTGTCATCTACCTTCCCAGAGAGAGCACTGCCAATTTTTGCTCTCTTGTGCCCCAACTGTTGATGGCAAACAGCATGGGATTCGAACTCATGATCCTCTGGTCATAGTGTCAGTGTTTTAGCCTACTGAGCCACTCGGGGCCATTAAAGAAGAAATGTTAGCCTAAAACAATGTTGGGCTTTGTAATGGAAACTATTATCCAAAGTGGCATTTATTTAACCATTATTTTTGTTTTAAATGGCAAAGTAAATGGACATATTCATATTATAGGCATTATCTCCTCTCATCATCATTGTAAATACATGATGTTCAATGTCAATGCCTGAATTACCTGACATTTCAATGGGATTCCTCTTTAAATATAAATGTACTACTAGTACAATGACTGAGGCCTCATGACCAAACCATGCTCAGTACATTCAGCAGTCCTGAACAAGCAATGAGCTGATTTCATACAGTCAGTCTTTCAGAGTGAACACACTGCTCCAGCAGTCCACCTTTGATAAACAGATTTATGGCATTTCTGGGCAAAAAGAGCCACATTTATGATTGTTGTCTGTGATCTGATACTGGTAGAAATGTGTGTGTGTGTGTGTGTGTCTGACTGTTTTCAGTTTGTTAGGCAGTCTATGCTGCGAGTCTGTCCCTGCATATAACAATCAATGTCAGTCACATGCTGACTCAAAGGTGAAGCTAAATCTGAGTGGGGGAGGAAGACCTTCTACATATATCCATTACCCTAAACACTAAATCCAGCATGACTGCAAGTAGAAAATAGTGAATAAAGCAAGTGCTGGCATAATATAAATCGAAAAGTTCTGCTTAGGTCTTGAAAACAGACAGAGAGTTATATTAAGGCAGTGCTTTAAAGCCTACACAGCCTTATTATAATCACTGTGAGTCTGTCTGAATGTAAAATCTGTCTTTATCTGAAAAAGTAGTGCATTGAATTTGCATCATCATTTCCACATGTCAAAAGTATCGTTACTGTTACTTCACTGTAATGTACGATAGAGTGTAAGACTTTCTTTGAAACTACTAATGAAATGCATCATGGGTGTATGCACATAATAGCTTATAATGTCTCATATAATAGTTATAGTTACATGCAAGTCACAATATAAAGGAAGTGTACACAGTAAATCTGCCAGTGTTAAATCAACACTATTAGAGTTAAATTAACACTGAGAGTGTTACATTTTGACACTCTCAGTGTTAATTTAACTCTAATAGTGTTAATTTAACACTGGCAGATTTACTGTGTATATACTTTCATTATGCATTTTAATATTTAACTTAATACACACTTAAATATGCAATATATCTGGTCTAAACATTGCTTTGCATTGTTGTTGGTCTGAAGCAAAGTGCAGAACATCCAAAGCCTGGGATGGGAAAACCACAACCTTGTATTTGATTCTTAGACTAGAAGACAGTTCAGTGACTTTTGCTTTATTACATGCATGTAACTATAACAATCTATGAGCAATAACAGGCAATTATAGAGGCTTACTTTAGGCATTACACAGCATATGTATATAACAACAGATTCTACCTAATATGCAACCACATGGAGGCCCATGGCCACTGTGGGGGCCCTAATCATTTTTGGGTTATTGCCACAGGGAAAATGGTAATGTGGGCGTTTTTTATCTCTCCAGTTAAGTGGCGTAGATGACGTCTTATAAGAGCTTTTGAATGGTATTACATCTGTCTACAATGGCGACCCATTTTCCACACATCAAACCAGACATTCACTGCACTGTATCACCT
>BRDA01046985.1:15000-20650 GCA_036984385.1 Crenuchus spilurus
TAATAATAATAATAATAATAATAATAATAATAATAATAATAATAATAATAATAATGCTGCCTTCCAAGCTACCCAACATCGACCAACAGTCATTTAATGGGATTTTTGCCAAATTCCTGTACAACTATCTCAAAAGGCGTTATGAAAAAGTGAGTTCCATTTCAATTCAGGGTTACTGGAGTCCAGCACAGTTTAACAATTTTCCTGCTCAAAACCTGTTGAAAATCATGATTTAATTACCAGGTCTACCAACCTTTGCTGGATTGTAGCCCCTAGGACTGGACTTTAATTTCTAAGAGGCTCTTTGAAGACAGCATGAATCTATTTGAGGAAATGAGTCATGAATCCTTCAGTAAATCTTATGTTCATTATCAGACACATGGCCTTGAAAGAGAAGTTTTATATTCAACTTGTAGCCTTTCCTGGGAGTGTAGCACTCTCTGAAGAAATGGTTCAGAGCATTTTGTAAGAGTGGAACAAGATCAACATGTTCTGTCTCCAAATGAAATGCTACTATAATTATACAGAAACACATCCTAGTACATAACAATGCTCACTGCAACTTTGTATGCTTAATAAACTTTAACTCTGTGCTGACCCTGGTCTTTTATAATGGTCTAGTATTGTGAATTACAGAAAAGAAATGCAAATATTTGACAGACCCAGTGGTTTTCCCAGTGACCCATGATGACAGCAGGGCCAAATGAACGCGCAGGATTCATACTGGCTCCAGTGTATGGGATCTGTACAAAAACACAAACATGTGCACACACATAAGCTAGGAAAAACAAGTTAACAGAAGAAAAGACACAAGAAGAGAAGAAAGAAAGGAGAGAAAACAAGACAAGAGAAGAAATGAGAGAAGACAAAGATGTGAGAAAAGAAGAGAAAATGAGAGAAGGTGCAAGAACAGATGACAGACAGGAAAAGATGTTGTGAGAAGAGAAAATGAGAGAATAGCAAATGAGAAATGAGAGAATATAAGACAGAACATGAGAGAAAAGAAGATAAAATGCAAAGATGAGAGAAGAGACAAAATTATTGAAGAGAAAACTGGAGAAGGTGTGAGAAGAGATGAAAGACAAGAGAAATGATGATGTGAGAATAGAAGAGAAAATGAGAGAACATGAAAGAGAAAAAAGACAGAAGAGAAGAGTATACGAAGAGGAGAAATGGATAAACTTTATTTATCCTGAAGGAAATTGGAAACAAGAGAAGACAAATGGAGAGAAGAAAAGAGAAAAATGAGAAAAAAGAATAGAGGAGGAGAGGAAATGAGAAAAGAGGAGAGAAGATTGTGGAGTACTTTAGCTCAGGCACTTGCTCTGAAGGGTCTTTTGTGAACTCTCTAATACTGTTAAGCCTAAACAGCATGAAGGGCAAAATGAGGGCGCTTCACTTCCTTAGCAACACCCTTAACAGCAGGGGTACAAAAACACCTCACCCACTGCTGAGACTACTGGCACAACCCTGACATCATCAATTGGCAGCAAAGCTAAGTTACAATTCTGTGAAACTGAAAAACACCTGCTGGGGCACTGTTCACTGAAACTCTTTAATGTAGTGGACTGAAGTAATATGGCAGCTTTTCCTTTTTGTTCACACTAAAGTTCATATCACACATCCTTCTAAAGGTGTTTTCACACCTGAAAATCCAGAGCACGGTTCGTCTTTTTGTTACATTGTATACATTTGGTTAGTGTTGGTTTCACACTGCGGTAGAACTTTTCATGTCCCATTTTCATCACCTATACATCCCTATATGTCACTTTGATTGACGTAAAGAAGGGCGTGTCAAAATGACAAAATGATCGAGGTATACATGTTGCCATTTTGGATTCTCTCCCATCACTTGTAATGTCCCTGACTCTATGAGGGTGAAGACTAGCACAGGCCTCCTCCAATGCATGTGAAGTCAGTCACCACCTCTTTTCAAACTGCAGCCAATACATCATCGCTATGCAGCCAACACACTTGGAGGAGAGCACAGGATCCCCAGCTCTGATGGATCAGCTGGAAGACACCTGAGCCATCAGACATTACATGGTAGAGCATGGCCAATTTTGCTCTCTCGAGCCCCGGCTGTTGAGCCACTGAAGGCCCTCTCTTCTTCTATTGTTTAATGAGTGACAATAGCCTGCCTCAACTTCCTGTAACTGTTCCGATAATCTGAATCGTCCAAAAAAAAGTGTTTTCACACTACAAACGGACTGAAGTGTGGTTCGGTTGATCCAAGACCACCAAGACCATGGTCCGAGGCACCTTTCACACCTGCTATTTTGGTTCAAACAAGGTTGGTATGACAGCACCTTAAGATCTAAGGAACCAATCTCATTCATAAGATGTTCATAAGATAACTCATAATTCTGTCTTGTTTATCCTGTTAGCACAGATAGATACCCAAAGGGAAGAAGTGTCTTACAGCAAACAGATGGCCGATACACACAGACAGGCCGATAGCCAATGCTGCTGAGCCCTTCAGGTCACCACGCTTAGGGTCACAGGTGGCAAAGACTGTGAAGACCAACTCAAAGGTAACAAGAAGTTCAATCACTAGAGCATGGCCAGTGGAAATACCAGCATTGACCTGCAAGGAGCAACAGAGAGATTAGAAAATAAATGGGAAAATATATATGGCATTAATAACACTGTGTATAACCTGTTCACTGACCTCGCCTGCAAATAAACTTCTCATATTGTACTCTCAGATTACTTTCACATTTCAAGTGGCATAAATCTGCTTGAAGCTTTGCAATATAAATCAGATTTTTTCAGAGTTGTGTGAACACAGTTTTAAACCACTTCTGTATATGGTTCTAGATTTGATCCTTGTCTGTAATGTGACCTACTGCATTATAAGTTTTATTGTAATGAGCAGCATCTTAGTAGCAGTTAGTGTGGTCCATTTACGATTATGTCACCCAAGATGGAGTATGTGAATTTCGGGTGTGAACAGCACTTAATGAACCTACTAATCAAGCATTTGCAGTTGTCTTTTGTTGTTTGTCATACATATAAATTTGGATCATGTGTGTGACATGATTTCATCATCAACCTGCATACGTGTCTGGTGGTCTATTCAAGCATTTCAGAGGCATTTACAGATTCTCTCTAATAAACATGAACCATTTTGCTTGGATCTGAGGAAAAAACCTGAAACTCAGCCAGAATTTGAAGTGACAGATTCAAGCTTGTAATGTGAACATAGCTTTAGGTACCATATTGCTGTCTAACTGACCGAGGTGACCCCCATGCTCCCTCTCACAGCAGGTGGGGTCACACCATACAGGATGGCTGCCCCCACTATTGCGCCCAGGCACTGTGCCCCCAAGTAGAAGATGCCCTTCGCCAGACTCAGCTTTCGTGTGGCCACCATCGCTGCAGTGACAGCAGGGTTAATGTGGCCGCCGCTGATGTGACCGAAGCACTGCACCAGCGTGGCAATGGACAGGCCAAAGCAGAGAGAGATGAGCACGAGGTCAGGGGGAGGGGGGCTGTCCTGAGTTGCTGCCCAGTTTATGGTGGAGCCCAGGCCAAGCAGAATGAAAATCAGCATGGCCAGAAACTCTCCAAAAACCGCGCGCCAGAATTCCTGCGTCCACACGCCTTTAAAGGCAGCCATGGCACACTGACGACTGCAGGAACACGAGGAAGGACACCTCCTGAGAGAGAGAGAGAGAGAGAGAGAGAGAGAGAGAGAGAGAGAGAAAGACAGACAGAGACATAAACACACACACAGAGACAAAGAGAGAGAGAAACACAGACTATATATATATATATATATATATATATAACAGACAGAAACAGAAATGAGAGTAAAACCTCTCTTAAAATGTAAACATTTTACTAAAGACAAACATTTGATGACTTTTGATGTTTCAGCTTTTACAAAAAGCACATCAAACTTTCTTCATTAGTCTAATGAATACTAACGAATCTTTCTTCATTAGTCATTTTTAACAACATATGAGAGTTTTAATTAATTGCTTGACCCTTTTAGCTAATGAGGACACTTTTTCAGTCAAACAAACAAACTTCAAGATACATTAACATAACATTTCCCTTCAGTTAGCTCTTTTCACTGTTTAATGATTAGTATTTAATTAATACCTCGATGCTTATTTAAGCCCAGGTAAGCAGAAATAAACATAGTATGCTGGAGGAATTTATATATGCTGATTATTTTAAATTACTTTTCAAAAGTCCAATTTCTTTACTAATCTGTCAAGAAACTGTTATTAAAATATATAGAAACAATAAATAAACAGATTAATGATCTATAGCCCAGTCTGAAGCCTCTGCGTTCCGTGCGCATGCGTGCTGCAGGTCCAGGTCGTAAACAAGTTTGTTTAGACGTTTAACTTAACGGAGGCAAATAATTACATTGGCAAACTGTTCTTATTTATTTGAGTTTATTTGATGGCTTATGTTAGCTACTACATACTTGCTTCTTAATTATCCCATTAAAGTATTGATAATTAAGTAACACAGTAATACAATTCAGAGACCCACATGCAGTGCTGACTGACAGTGCTTTTCAAGCGTAATCATACATAGCAGGTGCATGCAACATCTGACCACCATCTATAAACAGTAATGACGTATTTATTGTGCGCTTCAATGTTTTCTATATTGTGAACAGTAATACAGATCTTATAAATAATAATAATAATGTACATAATGTGAGTATTTACTCCAATATGGACAACGAAACTTACCGAATACAATCACAAATTTTATTTCGGTCAGAAAATTCCTCTCTCATCACTTTGTAATCATCCTCTTACTAACAGAAGGTTAAATAAAAACACTTCAATCAGTTTTCCAGTCGGTGAGAGTCTGTACAGCTTCTGTAGAGATACCTTTCAGCTCGAATTCGAACACTACTACATTTTCCACCCGTACTCAGACTTGCCCCGCCCTCCTACAGCAGAACGCGCGAGGGCATTAAATATTAACCAATCACAGGGCAGAAAGCAGTTATCACTAACCAATCACAGAGCCTGACCGCGATGCTTCTCGAAAACCGGCATAAAAAAATCTAACAAAGCATCAACAACGCATTCAGTGGGCCAGAAAAGTAGACTAAAGTCAGTTTTTGTATTTAAATCGATTTTTAACAAGTTCTTTATTAATTTTTTAGACACATGCAGGTAAGGGAGTAGCTGCCCCGTTTGTCAATGTTTAAAATGCTTTAACATCAGACCTAATTAAACATAAACAGCATGTCAAATGTTTCTAGACACTGATTTAAGTCGTAAAAGTTGCTGACATATATATGCGCTAAAACACACATACAGAGTGTGTCTTTTTCCTGTAGAGAAGTATTACCAAAAAATTGGACTGTCTTTAGAAGACAATCATGAATCTAATGCCAGGCGTGTGCTAGTGATGTATAAAACCTCAGCATTGAGCGGAAGAGCTGTGTTCTCTAAAATGATAGTGCTCCATCCAATACTTTTGGGATGAGCTGAGGATAAGGTGGGATGGTGATCATACAACATCCTGACCTCACTAATGCTCTTATCACTAAATGCAATCAAATCCTCAATGCTCCATGAGGCCAAGTAAAAAAAAAAATTGGTGATCATCCTTTTTCACCAAAATTTTGGGTCGGGGGGGGAGGTGTTTTTTTTTTTTTTTTTTTTTT
>BRDA01046985.1:20660-37739 GCA_036984385.1 Crenuchus spilurus
ATGACGAGAAAATCATTTTTTTTTCTTTCACGTTATCGTTTACGAGTGACGAAATGTTGTACTTTCATGCTGGTTTGATTAATTTACCTGATTCTGTGTGTAATTGCCATTGAATTGATTTTGTGTGATTTTATTGAGTATCTCTGATCTGATGTTGATTGTTAGTAATGTGGTAATGATTGTTAGTTGTAGTCTAGTCTCTATGAGTTATTTTAGTGTGTTTTAGTTAAGTTACCGTTAATGTGTGTCTTAGTCCATTTAATTAGTTTGGTCGTACTTTCATGTTGTAAAGCAGTGAGCATTTGCTATTGCACTTTCTTTTTTTTTACTAAAAGAGCAGTAAAAGAGCATTTAGTAAGTAAATGTCTCATCCTTATTCTTTACTCTCTCCCCCGACGCTATATTATGTAGTGAATATTTAAAAAATGTTGAAAACTTAAATAAACCACGTTAAACATAGATCATGTTCTTGAGTAATTTACATATTCAGGGCAAAGCCACGAAAATACTCGTTAGCAAAACACAGCGCCAGTTTCACAGAAAGACACACACACACACACACACACACTTGATACTTTTATTTCAATACTAAACAAGTAATTGTTTATTTCGGTCTCTGGTAAAGTTATTCTGTCTTATTTATTATACAACCGGGCCCCCGTCTGCTTCTCTGTGTGAGAGTCTGCGCGCACGCTGCCACAATAATTATTATAATATATTACAGTTAGTTAAAATAATCCATTGTATTTTATTTCGTTAGATAACAGGGAAATGAAACGAATTTTATTGGCCGACTGCAGTGTTTTTACGATGCTGGCCACTACAAAAGCCACGATTTGCATCACAAAAACGACCGGCCATTGGTACTGAAGTGTACTGCACATGTGCAGAATTGATTTGGGATCACGTCATTGGAAGCATGCATAATTTGAATGATTCTAGGCCAGACTAGGGTGTTTGGCGCGTTTTTTTGTGTAAGAAAAAAAAAAATAAAATAAATAAAAATAAAATAAAAAAAAGGTCGGGTGCTTTTTAGAGGGTCGGGCGGGGATGATCACCAATTCTTTTCTTTTTTTACTTGGCCTAATCTAGCAGAAAACTTACTTTGGAAAGAGTTACTCCAACAAAATCAGTGACAACATTTTGATAGCTGTGATTTCTGGAGAAACAATAAGCAGCTGTCCCAATGCTTTTTTCCATATAGTAGAGGGCAAACTGCCATAATGTGGGACACCATTTGGTGTAGTCTTTCCTCAAATGAGTATCAAAAAAAGCCATGGGTTAATGCAAGCTGTGATGTAATTTGATTAACTAAGCCCATAATGGCTAGAGGAAGCCTGCATGACCTAAGGCCCAGTCTAAGTGTGAATAATGTCTTTTTTAAATTAGCTCAAACTGACAGCACCAGAGTTTAGACAAACGTGGTTTAGTCTGAAGTTCTCTTAAGTCATTTTTCAGGCTCTGTAGCTCAGCTGTAATCCATACAGTTTAAGATAAGTTTCATTTGAAGTACAAGAGGAATTAAAAAGATGAGCTAAGAGAACTTTTTAAACTAACCTTGAGTTAAAGAAAAACGTGGAGCTTGTTGCCTTATCAATATATTTTTGGTGTATTATTTATTTACTTTTTACATTGTAGACTACTGTCATTACACCACCCAAGCTGAGGTTTTTAAAATGTCTATGACTTGTAGATGTTGTGAATTTTATGGTAAAGATATACATTTTCACAAGTAAAAATAAGTTGTTATTTTTAAGCAACTGTACTTAGGATGATAACATGAGACATTCACATAATAATGTTTTATATTCTTCAACAACAACAACAACAACAACAACAATAATAATAATAATAATAATAATAATAATAATACATTTGTCAAATTTTCCTACCAGAGAGGTGACATACTATGGAAACAGAATCAATTTCATCTACCAGGGTATGGTTTGTCCAAGACCCTCATCATCAGGATATGGTTTGTCCACCCGTCATCTGCCTGCCACCTGCAAAAATTGCACCCAATCTCCTCCTTTCGCCTTGCAGGTGGTGATCCCAAAAGATTACCCCACATTGCCTTTTTGGGCTGAGCATGACCAAGTTACCTGGGCTTCTTTACCACTAGGCACTTGCCGATGGATCAGGAGTGAATCCTGGTAAGCCTAGTTTGGGCAGGGTATTTTGTTTTTTATGCAACCCTTTCAAGGAGGCCTATTGCATCTATATTTGTCTGACCCCTCCAGCCAGGTTTGTTCACCTTGGGTAACCCTACTGGAGAGTTAATTTCCCAGTGACGTAGCCCTAAGATTCCCTGAAGTACTCAAGCCCCTTCACCATGCTAAGGTCTTAAACCTTGAAAGTGACAAATGGATTGATTTAGCATCAGCAGGTTTACAGGCTGTGGTAAGTAAATTACAGCTGAGCCTATAAGCAAATCTCTCATTCTATGTTCCCATTCTCATCTATGGTCACATGACATGAATGGTGACCAAAAGATGAAGGTTGTGGGTACAGACGATTGAGGTTTATCTGCAGGGTTGCAGGACAGTTCTACAATTCAGAAGAGCCAGTTGAAGTGGTTTGGGCATCTTATAAGAATGCCCCTGACTGGCTCCTGCTTGAGCTATTACAGGCACATCCCACTTGGAGGAGACCCAGAATAGACCCAGAACCTACTGGAGAGATGACATCTCACAGTTGGCTTAGGAATGGCTGGGAATCCCTCAGGAGGAACCTTTCACCTCCTACTTTTGCCATCACTCTGATAGGAGTTATAGAAGTCATCAGGTTTTGTGGCTAACTAGTAGTTTGTATTCTTTGTCAGAGTAATCGAGGTTTTATTTTGGCCTATCAGTACACCTGTTGTCTCATTATCTTTCTGTTTTATCAGTGGTAACTGTGGCCTATAGGCTAGAGAAAGGTTGCTGGTTTGATCTTCTTAGCTTGAAGGTAAAAGTAGGGAGGGAGATGTGAATGAGCAGTGTTCACCCTCCATAACATCCACAGTTGTATTGCCTTTGAGCAAGAAACTTAACATCCAACTGCACCCTGGACTGATGGGACTGCCCACTGGGCATGTGTGTACGCACTGTCCTTTAGTGTGTGTATTCACTAGATGAAGGAGATAAAAACAGGCAAAATTCCTACAGTATGTGTGTAACATAGTGGTGAAAGGGGTTCTATGAATTAATTGACTTTAATTGGCAGAACTCTGATTCTCATTTTAATAAACAGCTTAAAGTAGACCCCAAAGATAACCACAAGCCTAAAATCAGGACCAGATACTGAACCTTGTCTTATATCTACAATTATTAGGTAATTGAACCCACTGGGGAGCAGCATGGTGGCTTGGTGGTTAGCACACTGACCTCTCAGTGCTAAGGTCTTGGGTTTGAGTCCCCATCTGGGTGGAGTTTGCATGTTCTCCCCGTGTCTGCGTGGGTTTCCTCCCACAGTCCAAAAACATGGAGGTCAGGTGGGTTGGGTACTCTAAATTGTCTGTGTGTGTGTGTGTGTGTGTGTGCGCCCAGCGATGGGTTGGTGCCCTGTACTGGGCTTAGTAGGGATAGTATAATGCCCTGCCCTGTGCCCAGTGAGGAGATAGGGGACTAACCATGACCTTGATAAGGATTAAGCGGGTGTGATAATGGATGGATGGATGAACACACTGGAGAAATCACAAAAAACCTGCAAAACCGTTTGTCTCAAACATTATTGTACTTTAAATGTATAAAAAGTGCTGGAAAAATGATGCCCATAACATGGGCACTGTAAATGTTAGAATGATCCCAACACTTCTTGGAATTGCAACAAGTATAAAGTATTAAGAGCTAGTTAAGCACTCACTGGGAAAGAGTCATAAAATCCTTGAACTCACCTCAGCTTCTTCTCATAGCTTTGCCTGCCTTTCCTTTGTAGTCAGCATATAAAAACGACTGAGTCCACGACAGAGCATAAAGGAAAGCAGATGATAGAGCAAACAGTGCACTGAAGAGCCCCTTAAGATCTGAGAACATCATCACATTCAATGTAATATGCAGAAGTTAAAGACATGACATACAATGTGACTGAAGATATATAGGGAGGCTGTTGTCCAGTTAATATTGGCACAGGGTCGAAGGTCTTGGAGATGCATTTTAGTCATAGCTGAAATGTAAGAACAGTTCAGTATGTGCAATGCATACTAGTCATGATATGTAACTTCACTCATTTAATCCCAAGTAGAGGTCTAAATGAGCTATTAATGTGTTAACTCAATAGCATGAAAACATTTTTTCATATGAAAATTTGTAAGTGGTGTAATTGGATGAAGTGGTGTAACTGAGTCATGTACTTCAACCATGTTCCAAAAGAAGATGATTTCTGCATTGTAGATCTAATAAAGAAGTTAATAAAACATATTATAATACAGCACCAACTGCCATATTTGGTAGATATAATCATCTAATGCTTGAAATTGCTATAAGGCTACTTTAAGAAGTGCTGCTATATGTATGTATCGCTATATGGAGATGCAAACCTATTATTCCTCAAGTCAGGTATTTACAGTGCATTTCAGGGCTTTCAGAAAGAAGAACCCTTCCCTCCTCTATGCCCTTTACCCCTCTGTATTTAGGTCTAAGTGCAGAGGCATGCTGACCTCATTGGAACTCCACAGACTGCACAGGAATTTCCCATAATGCACAGTGTGATTCATAGTGCAGGTGGGTAGCAGAACTAGTTGGTGACAGTTAGCATAATTTAAGCATAATTTAAGAGATTTATAGTACATTTGCCATAAGCATAAGCAAATGTAGCACACATATTCAAATTGAGAGAGACAGCTGTAATTTTTCACTCCAAAAACCTAAAGACCTCCTCATCCATCAAAGAGGCAGATAAACCTCCCTCAGCTTCTGAGCATCCTCCATTTAGCCCTAAGGAGAGGGCAGGCAAAGGAAGATTTGTTGTACAGAGAAAGAGAAAGAAAGAGGAGAGAGAGAGAGAGAGAGAGAGAGAGAGAAGAGAGAGAGAGTTGGAGAGAGAACATAATATATATTAAAGATGTTTTCGAGATAAAAAACAGCAACAAATGTTGCTTCTGCAGATACTCAATCTTCAATCTATGGCAGAAGGGTGAGGTAGGCGAGCATCACTGCTTTTTAGTTTAGTGTTGGTGTCTCCCACAAGTTATTGATAGTGAGTTTACAGGTTTTAGTACAACTTTTTGGGCTCTGAACAGTGTTTTAAAACAACACTGCAGGTTCTGATCCAATCGTACTAGCAAACACTAATACACCACCACCACTGCAGTGTTGAGAATAATCCAACACCCAAGTAATACCTGCTCTGTGATTGTCCTGATCATTGAAGAACAGGGTGAAAGGACGCTAACAAAGTATAGAGCAGGGGTGGGCAACTCCAGTCCTGGAGAGCCGAATTCCTGCACAGTTTTGTGACCTACCTGATCAAACACACCTGATTCAAATCAGCAGGCAATTAATTGTAGTGTCAGAGCACAAACTGTGATCACCAAACTGTGCTGGACACCGGCTCTCCAGGACTGGAGTTGGCCACCCCTGGTATATATGGAAACAGATGGACTACAATCTTTAATTGTACAACTACATATAAATATAATTTAGTTCTTTATTATAGCATCCTTTGCTGAGTTCATTCCCTTTGTGAACAGAGAATGGACTTATTATACATTGAGTGCTTCCCAGTGGCATAACAGAGGGCAACGGCAACTCCAGTGAGTGGTACAAAACACACAGTGGATCAGTTAGCATAGCATGTGTAGCACTGAAGCCAGCATTAGTTTAAATCTCTTGTTGTAATGCATTGTTATGCTCTTATATTGTGGATAATTGTGTATCTTTCCTTCCTTCTAGGATATTAGTAATGATTGTTCTAACAGTGTCTGAACTGAAGAGTAATTTGGGCTCTAATCTGTCTGTACTAGCTGAGATAATTCTCTTAATGGAAACAGCACTGTTGTACGTTGTTCTGGATAAGAGCTTCTGCCAAATGCTGTAAATGTAAATGTTAGCATTGCACAGTAGCAATGAGGAAAGTGCCAGGAATCACCATTGAGTGAATACGCCAAGTCGAGGGTGGCTTTTCTACTATTAAGTACATTATACTGTTATGACTGCGTACATACACCATATATAATTGTCAATTTATTATTATTACAGTGGAACCTTGACTTACGAGTGAATCAACTTATGAATTTTTCAAGATACAAGCTGTCAGTGTGTAGATTTTTTGCATTATGATGCGAGCCGAGATTTGAGTTATGAGTGAGCTAGCTTATGTCACCTGCCATTAGGTTCAGTTCACGTGGTTATCTTGCCATGCACCCATCTCTGTCATATTGCTGTCGCTTTGTTTTCGCATTTATTTATTTTAAATATCTGTTTTAATCATGGTCCTACGAAAGTGAGTGCTGAGATCAGTGCTGAGAAGAAGAGGTCATGTGTTGGCGTTGTGTAATGACACTTACATCACTCATTTTCAAAACGAGCTTGGTCACAGAACGAATTAAACTTGTATGTCAAGGTTCCACTGTATTATTACTGAAAACATTTTGGGTAGTATTCTTCATCAATGAGAAGCATTCATGATATCAAATAATGCAAAATGTGCTCAAAGCAATGCAGGAAAAAATTAATTGTGTCATATTAAGGCTTAACCAACTATTTTCCTATATTGCAAGGCAAGTCTCAATCACAATACATCACAATATAATCACAATGTACATTTGTGTATGTTGCGTTCTTACTATCAGCCTCCTTTCACTCTCGTCACTTTCACGTCAGAAATATCCTAATATAGCATCTTCCTAAAAACATGGGTATGATTCTCATGGGACGTAAACATCACGACTCCAATGGCAGATAGATTTGAACTATATATGACAATTCAGATGCAAAGTTCTCTCCATAAGAACCAGACAGATATCATTTTACATATCAGGCTGTCTTCACCAGTCAGTTGGGGGGAATAAGTTAAAGCTACAGTTTCTGCTTGGCAGCTCTAAACTCTTCTCAGATCACCGAGTGTGATTGGAGGCTGTTCTTAGACACAGAAGAGAAAGTTCAGATATAACTGCTCCAGAGAAGCTTGACACCAGAAGCACAAAACATAATGCAGCTGTGAACTGTGTTCTGTGTGCAGCGGCCTATATTTGAAAAGTTTTATTCACTCCTCTGTGCACTCCAGTCTGAGGCGTTCCTGTGTAATGCTCACTGTCTAATCTTATATGTGCAGACAGTAGCGTTGCTTCAGTCACTGCTGTTTGGTCCATCAATCACAGGCAGAGTAAAACCTAAACGCTAACCAGTTTGGACGCACACAGGCTGCATTACTGACAAGTGTGTGGGTGTGTATGCTAGAGTGTTAGTCACAGATAGTGGAGGGGAGGAATGTGGAGGTTGTGTGTTTTGAAGTTACACATTTTTGTGACAGCATCCCTGCTGTCATGCATAGCCCATTCTCTGAGTGTGTGTGTGTGTCTTCTGTGGTCTCATGCTTTGATGTTCTCATTAGTAAGAGACTCACGAACAAGTCTGTCTTTGTGTGTGCTGTGTGTGCACACAAATCCAAATCTTCATGCAGGCTTAGTCAATGTGAATATTTGCCTTGTCCTAATGATGAACTCTTTAACCAACAATGCTGACAGTGTTCTACTCAACTCGCTCTCTCAACCATCCTCTGGCAGTTGCTTCCTAGGTATCCTATTAGGCTCTATAGACATGACATGATATATGGTGTGTGCATGCACACACATAGAAAATAGTTACAGTGTCAAGCAACAGGTTTATATTCAAAGTGTGAAAATACAACCCAAAGCACTTGTTCTGAAAGTGCTCTGAACATGTTTTTGATTTGTACTTATGCCACAACCAACACATATGGTTCATTAGTATATGATTGATGTCTTAACAACTGTAGACAAAGTAGATCAAACTGTATCAGGTGATTATGTAATAATTGTGACAGGCCTACAGGCAACATCACTGTTCAACATCATATATTTAAACCAAACATCCCCTTCCCCCCAACTCTGTCCTTTCCAGGAAGGAAGGAGTATTACATAATGATTATGTAAAAAACTTTGCTCTGATGGGCAACATTCCATCAGTATTGAAATATATCAATATATATCGAGAGAGAGGTTACGAGTGTGTATGTAGGTCACAGTTTATACATACAGTACTATTCCATTATTTATATATTTATCTTTACACATTAGTGTGCATTGTTCAAAAGATTAAAATATGAATATAACTGACAATTACATTATTTAATCACAATTAATAACATATTAAATAGTTCAGCTGGATTCATTAATGTTAAATATTTGATCCAATTTAAAACCAAATAAAGACTTTCTGAGACAAAATGCTGTACACCTCACAATTTGACACAACACTCTGCAATGAAATGTATTTCTCATTATTTCACCAAAACACAAAACTGCTACTGACAATATGATACAATAAACAAGCCAAAAAAGTAATATACACATACATTTTTCTGTCCTTCAGCATTCACTGGAGAAAAGTTTTATCCTAAAGTCTAACATGCATTAAGATTAGCTTTGGACTGAGATGCAGCTCTACCTCCCAATGGATGCTATTTCTGATTTAATTTGTGCTTTAATTTAATTAAATTGATTATCTACTCCTTTAAGAGTATGCTTGTATATAGATGTGGGCCACTTCTGGCTGAGAAATGGCACTTCTGGCCCACTGTCGGCACTGGCAAAGTGCATGTGAGCCAAATGTGGCCCTTATATTGAAAATACACAATTGGCCCACATGTAATATATCAGATGCGGTCTACTTCTGACAGAAATATGGCAGTGTTACCTACATATGAGCCATCAGTAGCTAGCTTCTTGTCCAGATTTGGCCCAGTTGTGTGTGCTTCACATTTGGCTGACATGTGGCCCTAATCTGGGGCATATGTGGCTCACATTTTGCAAATGGACTGCCCTCAATCCACGCAGCAAATGGACCAAGTGAAAATACGGGACGAGGGCAAAATGTGTTCCAGAATAATTTTGCTCTCTGGGTGGTGTTTGTTGTTGCTTTATGCAGTGAATGTGATCTAATAAAGCTGAACATTCACAGATTTGTATCAAGCAAACACTGAATAGGGCTCAAAGTTTCAAATCACTGGTGATTGTGCTTTGATTAAACAGAGCATTTATAAGCTCTTATTGATAATAAGCTTTTTAGTAAGTTATTTTAAATTGTTCCCAAAATGTATCCATACGTTTAATGAATTATTAAAAATTTAGGAATAAACCATGGCTGGCACGGTGGCTTGGTGGTTAGCATGCTCACCTCTCTGTGCTGAGGTCTTGGGTTCCCCATCTGGATGGAGATTCTATGTTCTCCCCATGTCTGTGTTGATTGCTGCCCTGTCCTGGGCTTCGTTAGGATAGTGTAATGCCCTGCCCTGCACCCAGTGCGATGGTAGTGGACTAATCACTTTCCTGATCAGGATAAAGCAGATGGATAAAACATGCTCCTTTGATGGACTCCAACAATATGTGAATAATATAACTTAACTAGTTGCTGTTATAGTGATTTGTGTATATTTATATAAATACAGGAAAGCAAAGTTCACAAAAATTAAGAAAAATTCATTCATATTAGTTTGGCCTGAAATAAATCAACATCAACAAATTAGGCAATGCCAGTTGTAATATTAGTAAATGTCTTGGCAGATGAAAAGCATCTTAAAAACCTTCTTGTTGTTGATATGAACCAAAACTGCCATATCTCCAGTAGTCTCTGGTCCGATTTATTTACTGCCACCTATCCTACCACCACCAGCACTCTAGATAACATGAATCATCCCACAGACTGGAGGAGAATGCTAACATCTTAACCTTGGTGACCCAGTGAACCCTTGGCTGCACTCTCCCATCCTAGTAAGAGCAGAGTCAATTGTCCTGTTATAGACCTCTGAACTAAGATACCATATGACACCATTGGGACTTGAACTTACCAGCACTAAGAGTATCTTGTTTTTGCACTGTAGAAGCCATGCCTTAGCTACTGCCTGAGGCGAAATGACTATTTTTAACACCTGTTGAGTGTGTTATGAACCTGACCAGCATTTGTGGGCTCACACTGAGCAGGTTGAGAATGTTTTGAAGGACATTTTTAGTACACTCTCGAACACTTCCAGTCTTCAGACCCCGGTGCCACAGCAGAATCCTTCCTGTTTTTGAAAAACACAATGTTTCATTACCACTTTAATAAAATAAATATAACATAAAATATTACCTTGATGCAGCCAACCTTTCCATACTTCACTCTCAAAAGCATATTAGAGCAAGGTATTGCATATTTCACAGAATGCTGGCAAAATTTCATTGGAGATCATCAATATAACAGCCCTGCATGATACCAAACTGGACCAGTCTTGTGGTAGGTTTCTGAAATACAGTCAGGCACTCAAACGTCTATGGCAGAACAGTGAGGTACAGCTGTTTACTCTGCTAAAGGTTCAATATGCAAGCATCATGACACACACACTGTGCAGCAACAGGTGAGCTCTGACTTTAAATCTACAAGCTGGACCAACAAGGTTGGTGATGCTAAGAGAGTGGATGGATACTGTTCTGCTGTGCCTGATCTACTTGTACCAGCAGGGTTGGCGCTTCACCCACGTGGATCACGAACTGCGCGTTGGGCCTCAAACATCGATGGGGGCACCACTTAAGTTTTCATACTTGATACTGTCATCTCTCTTCTAAAGAGGATTGGGTATCTGAAAGCAGAAGCAGCATTTATGGATTTTAATCATAGTGTTGAAGCAAATAGAAGTAATTCCTCAGAAATAAAAATGTGACAGTTCAGGGTGAATATTTCCAAACTTTTTGACCACACACAGAAATGCTTGTTTCTGTGAATTGTGGGGACATTACATAGACTTTCTCAATCCTTAAAGCTATAACCTTAACTTCCAAACACATCTTCACCTTAAAATGTCATGATTTACTTTGCAGGGACCAGCTTTGTAGTCCTGCAAGGAAGAAAGGTCCCAACAACATGAGTGTTTAAACAGGTTTTTTGTCTCCACAACATGGCATAAACCTGGTATATACACACAAACACACTTTGATAGTACTATACTAGTGAGGACATTCCAATCACTTGTGTAATACCGAGTACAAATAAACCTAAACTTAACCTTAGAACGCAAAGGCCAAAGCTTCTGCTCTTTTAATTTTTCTAAAAAAACGTTTGTAATGAAAATGTTAAATTTCTTATGAAAAAATGTCACATTTCTTATGAGGTGCCATCAAAATGTCCCCACTTTAACCGATATGACATGCATTCCTATCATTGTAAAGACTTTTAGTCCCCACCAGGGAAATAAAAACAAAGAAATACACACACACACACACATATATGTTCATGTGCAAAATCTGTTATATATATATATATATAATTAGTGTAAAATAAATTAGCTAACTAATTAATTAATGTATTATTATTATTATTATTATTATTATTATTATTATTACTGTTGCAGGATCAGAGAATGCATGGACCAACATTTCAGATATTTTGACAGTGACTGTGTTGTGTTGGATGTGGAACTGATGTACATATATGAAACAAGTAAATCCAGTCGGAATATTAAGTGCTAAATGTGGATGTTTGAAATAGTTGATAAACAAGCTGTGATTTAGTTTTTCACAGAAAATGTGGATATCTGTGTTTAGACACTTTGGTGCATAGCTAATACATTCCTACATTTCACAGAGCGGAAGCACTGTCAGCACTGTGCTCTTATCTCTGATGATTATAGAATGCGTGTACATAGCTTCATCTGATAAAGTACAGACACTAGGAGCAGAACAATATCTTCCCTCAGCCACAGCGTGGTAAAATACATTTACACTTTTACTTTACAGGCAGCTGAGGAAACAGAAGTCAGCTTTAAAATGTAAGATGTCATTGCTCATTTGAACCTTACTTTCTCTCAATCAATCAAACAGTCATTCTAATCAGGTCTGCTACTCTGATTATAGCCTTGTACCAGAACCAAGATGACACAGTCTGTAGTTAAAGTGATTGAACGAGCACCATTCAGGTCTGCAAAACTTATTAATTATCTTAATTTGATTGGTGTTCAAATAATAATAATGGAAATTTACCTCCCACAGTAGGTTCCTTTCTTCTCGTGAGGTTTGAAAATGAGATGGGAGGATTCTTTCCAGAAAAAAAGTGTCCTTGTGAATGAATGACTTCACAACACTTTATTCTCCAGGCGTGAAAGACGTTTTTGGCTTAAGCTGTCCTTGGTGTCCTCTGAGGTTTGTGGTAATTGTGACTATGTAAAATACTCTCTTAATAGAGGAGACTAAGCATAAAATTCAAGTGAGTATTTTCCTGTCATGGAGATTATTATGTTTGAGGTGGATTGGAGGAGGGGTGGTGGTTAATGTATGGCATAAACAGCTTAAGCGTAGAAAATTTAAACAGGTTTAAATGGGGTAAAGCTCTACACTGTATGTCCTTGATGTCCTTCTGCACCTTTCTCTCTCACCTCTATTCAAATGTTTCCTAGTCCTGAAGGACTACATATTTTGTGTTTGGGGATTTCTGTGCTCCAACACACCTGACTCAGCTTCTCAGCTAATTAAGAGTCCTACACAGTGTTAAAATAGGTTACAGTCTATGCTTGTTTATTAGTTGCATATTTGTAGTGGCAATGTCACAAAAACAGTAGGCTTAGACTATTAAAACTAGCCTTTTCAACTTAATCTGGCCTTGTGAGAATGTATCTGGGTGCAACCTGTTAAATGAATGGCTCACTCAAAAATCACATTCATGTTTCTGTCCACTTATTCCAGATGTTGATCAGCCAAGACTTGTTTGGCCTCCACATTTTGCATTTCCTGCAATGCTAACAAGCTCTAGAACTCACCTCATTGTTTTGAGATGACATGATAATGACCTAGTATCTCAAAATAACAACATATTTTGTAATAACACATCTATGGGATGTAACAATATCTCAAAATAAAGTAATATATCAAAATAATGACTTAGTATCTTAAAATAACAACTACGTTTCTCAAAATAATGACTTAATATCTCAAAAGAATGACATACTCTCTCAGAATAACAACTTAGTATACCAAAATAACAAATATCTCAAAACAACAACTTAATATCTCTAATAATGTCTTATGCAATGCAATGTAATAATAACTATCTATAATAATGATTTTTGTATCTCAAAATAAAGACTTATTATATCAAAATAACAATATAGTATCTCAAAATAACAGTATCAGTCATTAATATAATTAATTAGTATCTGAAAATAATGACTTTAGTATCTAAACATATTTTATCTCAAAATAACAACTTAGTATCTCAGAAAAATGACTTAGTATATCATAAAATGACTTTCGTATCTCAAAATAATGATTAATATTTCAAAATAACAACTGTCTCAAAATAATGACTTTAGTATTTCAAAATATTAACTTAGTCTCAAAATAACAACTGAAGACTTCTGGATGATCAAACAGATAACTTCTGTATGAAGTTTGAGCCATTTCAGATTAGTTTGGATGATATATTTTAATGGAAACTACTGGGCTATTTTGTCACTATTGAGTTCTATTGTTTGTTAGCAATGTTTGCCTTTCAGCTTCAATTAAAGCAGCAAAAATGGACTCTAACATTTTCTGATGAATTACATATAAGGAAAGTGGAAAAGTTCATACACAGTTTGCTACCACTCTATTTTCTCATGGTTGTCCCCAGACATATTGTACAAAAAACAAAAAAAAAAACGGCTGGCCATGAAAAATTAATTATGCCTAGACATATTCTGTATGAATATGCTTCATACAGTAGTAATTTACTGACAGTGAGGTTTTTAATCTGTACCTACACACTATTATTGTCTTCGGCCATTTTATAAGATACACTTCCACTTTAAAAATAGAGGATAGTGGGGTGCAAACTAATGCTGGATAAAATGTAAATGAATAGTCTTTCATGCTTTTGATGAAAATATTTTTTAAAAAGTTCAGATTCATCAGATGGTGTCTAAATAAAATACATTTAAATTTTATTAAAAATTTCTACTTTGTGGTCAAAAAAATACTTTTTATTTGTAAGTACACTCATAAAAGAGATTGCTCTTCAAGGTTCTTTTGTAAAGAAAATGGTTCTATATAGAACCAGGAATACTCAAAAAACACAAAGAGTTCTTCAGATTGATGATGAATGTGCTGTAGAAGCAGACCCGGCAGCATGGGCGGGCATTGGGGGACAGTGCCCCCCCACAGAGTCAGCCATGCCCCCCCAGACTGGACTGGAAGCTGTTTATATGTTTTGTTTTTACCTCGGAGTAGAGTAGAGGCCTTCATTACCGCGGGACCGTTACCTGGTTTCTTGGCTCTCGCACTTTCCCTCCCTCCCTTATCTCCCTGCTTCTGCTTCTTTGTCTGGTCTGCTGGAGTCTCTCTGAGCGTGTTTTTCGAACTAAAGAAATTATGGAATTGATCAAATGGTCTCTCAACACTATTGACACTGAGAAGTTTGGGTTCAGGGAGCCCACCTGCCCCGATGGGACGTTTGCAGCTGGATATGCTATGGAGTCGTATGCCTGGCTGCACTCTCTCTGGAGAGTGCAGAAGAGGATGTTATTCAGAACACGGACTGGGGTACTCTGCAGATTGGAATAGGAATGCCCTGGTATCGGAAATTAAAGAGGTCAGGCCAGCTGTCCGAGCCCCAGAAGCTGCCTGAGGATTATACGATGGGCAGAGCTGATGGCTCTCAGACCGTATAAACTTTGGTTTGGATAACAGCTTGGAGGAAAAGTCTCAGCTCTGCAAAGGCTTGGATTCTTGAGGGACTAATGAATTGACTTTAAAGTAACCACCGTAAATTTTGGGGTTATTTGCAGAAAATTTCAACAACCATGTCTAAATCTGCTTTTCGGATCCCCCTTATTTCCAGATGACCTCGAGAGGCGCCTGGAGATTGCTAACCTCCCCTGAGGAATGTCTTCACAGAGACTCTCTCTCCCCTTCCCTTGTTAGCCCAAACAAAGTTGGACTTTGCTGGTCCGGCTGCCCCCCGCCCCCCCCAGCCTCTCCTGAACTGTACCAAATGTCTTCATCAGCTTATGTCTTGTTCTTATATGTGCTATGCAAAGAGTTTTTTTTACATGTTTTTCATGTTTTTTTCTCTTATTCCCACATTCCTCATGTATGATTTCCTTATTTCTTCCAAGGTGAGCGCTGTAATGGCTGCCCTCCTGACAATTGCAAATGCAAATGTTGGGGCCTTCATTTCGTTGTACTTGTACTTGTACTTGCACAATGACAATAAATGATTCTGATCTGTTATGAATATCTTGCAGCGCGGGACAACAACTAATCGTCTCTTGCGGGAGCGGTCGGTCAGTTAGTCTAGTCGTCGCGGGAGCGGGACGAGACGTAAATGTCAAAATATCCCGCAAATGAATAAATAGTCTAGAAAATGATGAGAATCATGCAGCTATTCATTAGGCCATAATTTTAAATATTAGATTTGATTGGCCATGTCAATGGTGACGTCATCACCCAGAAGCACTTGCGGGATCGACACGGTTAAAAACAGTTATAAATTGTTCATATCGGTTATTTATTCAGTTGTGTTTGCTGGTTTAGTGTTTTATTAATGTAGTCATCATCCTGTGTTGTTCGATGTGATTAATTTGTTTATGTGAGTAACTTACCGTCTGTGAGATGTGCAGTAACACTGATCTCATCAGCAGCTCAGAGTGTGTTATATATATGTGTCTGGTTCCATGCAAAATGCTCGTTTTTAAGGAAAGAAAAGTCTGTTCTGTATGATGCTGGATCTGTTCAGACACTTTTTCTCTATCAGCACATTATTTAACTAAGTTTTAAGCTCTGTATAGTTAATCAGATTGATGTGAGGATCAGGGGCAGTACTAGGGTGGAGCTACGGAGCGAGCAGTAACTCCGGGTATTTTCTCAATATCTTCGGATCTTACATCCAACCCAGAACCAATCCAGCAACATCCGCCCCTCCTTCTATGTCTTTCTGAAAGAGACTGCTTGAGCATCCCACACACACTGGAGGACAAACTAAACTCAACTCGCGCGCGCGCGAACGCCCCACCCTGTGTGAGTACTGCGGGCGGGAGCGGGCAGACACGTTTATGTGGCGGACGGGAGCGGGACCAAATATGACGATTTTATGGCGGGAGCGGGATGAAAACATGTGGGAGCGGGACTAAAAAATCAGTCCCGCGCAGACCTCTACCTCGGAGTGGCCATCTTTCTATTTTTTCTATCTCGGTTTGTCAAGGAGCAGAACCGAGCAGTGCTCAGCCAATTGGAAGAAACGTGAGTGACGACGTCAACAATAACACTGAAGTCACACATTACACAAACACCACCTGCCACTCTACTAAAAGTAGAGTAAACTCCTTTCTGCCCCCCACCCCTCCTCCATCCCACACACAAACTTGGGTTTCTTGCAGGCAGAAGTGTAAGACTTCTTTGTTCTGCTCCTTGTGCTCCCTAGCTGTTGTAGTTAGCCCTCCTAGTATGAATGTTTACTTCAGTCAGTGTTCAGCCTGACATCAGTGCTTATGTTTATCACTGCATGTGTTTATGCTTATGTTTGACTTTTAATTTAATTGAATGAACACAGTACTGCACTATTGGTTTTTTTTTTGTTAGATTTTGGGATTTTATTGAGAGATTGTGTCTCAGCACTGTAGTAGGAGTGGTCACAGAGCCGCTGTTCAACTTGAAGCAAATAAAATATTTGTTAAAAAAATGTGCCCCCCTGAAAAAATACACTGCCCCTCCTTTAAATTGTTTCTGCAGCCGGGTCTGTGTGGACGATCCTATATACAAACCGGATTCCAAAAAAATTGGGACACTAAACAAATTGTGAATAAAAACTGAATGCAATGATGTGGAGGCAGGGGCGGACTGGGGAGAAAAAGTGGCCCGGGAGTTCCTGACAGACTGGCCCACTATATATATATATATGTATGTGTGTGTGTGTGTGTGTG
>BRDA01046986.1:0-11905 GCA_036984385.1 Crenuchus spilurus
ATATTAGATGTTGGCATCTCCACATCATTGCATTCAGTTTTTATTCACAATTTGTTTAGTGTCCCAACTTTTTTGGAATCCGGTTTGTAAATATGTAGCTTCCTGAAAGGTTCTTGGCTTGGACGTGATAGAGAAAAATGTATAATTGATACAAGCACGGCGGCAGAATTGTGTGTTGTTACGTGTTGTTCAATTCAGAATGACTTGTTTTACAAATTAGAGGCTAGAAATAGTCTGATTGGCTATGAACAATGAACCTTTTCACAATTCAGGGTTTTTTTCTTTCTTTTTTTTAATGTTTGCCAATTTTTATATTCTTCCCAATGTAGTAGTAGCCAATTAGCGCATCCCATCCATTAGGACTCTCCCCATCACTTTTGCAATGTCCCTGCCTCTAGGAGGGTGAAGACGAGCACAATCCTCCTCCGCTGCAGCCACCACCTCTTTTTAAACTACCGCTGATACACTATCATTGGGGAGCCTGGATTCCCAGGAAAGCACAGGATTCCCAGCTCCGAATGGACCAATCAGTAGACACCTGAGCCAGTGGACATTGCACTGTGTGAGTGATGGGGAGAGAGAGAGAGAGAGAGAGCGCCATCTACCCACCCAGAGAGAGCACTGCCAATTTTTGCTCTCTTGGCTTGTTAATGGCAAACAGCATGAGTGGGATTCAAATTCACGATCCTCTGGTCATAGTGTCAGCGTCTTAGCCATAATATTCAGGTTTTTGTGGCATTATACATCAATCCAACAAAGCAAACTAGTCTAGCCTAGCTGATGTTCTCCTTGTCCATTACTTATTTTTTAGATCACTCCTTGTGTTTTCTTTGTACACGTAAATGCACAAATAGTCCGAAAAGTGATAACCTTCAAGGTGTTCTGTTGTACCAAATTAATAGACTTGGCAGAGGAACTTTACTGTGGTTCCCGTCATGGAGTTTTTCACTACTACCTTATACTTAATATAACTGGACTCTTCAGTGGCTCAATCCCTTAGTTAACTTCCACATATGGACTTGAGACTGAACGTTATGTTTTGAAACTTTAACATCAGCATTAAATATTTAATTTCAAATAACACAAAGAAGAAAATTCTCTACGATATGAGGCCTTTAAATATATATCAAAGGGTTTTCAAAGGGAATCTGTGGTTCTCCTACAGCTTGGCTCCAACGAATCATTTTTCAACAGTATACCCTCCATGCTAATGGAGTAAACCTATTTGTAGAAATGTCTACTCTGATTAGACTGTCTACTCTGAAGGTGCCTCGTTTACAGTCTCTACTGCTCTCAGACAGTGTCTAGAATTTCTATGGTCTTGGGTGTGGACAATACATAGTGAGCTTTGTTTTCTTCAGCTATGAGGAAGTACTGAAAGGGACAGAGGGCAGCTTTCACAACTCTGTAGGTGATTCATGAGAGATGGACCCATGATAAAGATCTACACTGTTAAACACAGGTGCAAAGTCATTTAAGGGATCATACGATGAAGAATCCATCTGCAGTTTTCTCTCTTTACTCCACATTCAGTGTCCAAGAAATGTTGGCCAGGAGTTACATTTAAGCCAAAACATGTTTGTGAATGGCTATTTGAAAGCATGCATATGTTTCTGAATGGAAATTTAATACAGTGCAAACACAAAAAAGTTCATTGAGTAGTTTGATGTCTTAGTGCATTCAGTTCCATTTTAATTCTCAATTGGACAAATGTGTTGCTTTCACAACATTGCTGCACTGCTATCACAGTCATAATGGTAACTTGTGCAATGAAATCTGTATTTTTATTCTACTGTCCGAATTGTAGACGTGATATAATAGTTACAATTGAACTTTACCTACATCTTTACCCAAGGCAATAAGATCTGTCTTTAGTGTCAATGTAAAGACAGGGACTTCTATTTTGAAGAGTTACACAATCACAACAAAAGTTGATCTATGGGCCCCGAGTGGTTAAGTTACTATGATCTGAGGATCAAAGTTCGAATCTCGATCATGCTGTTTATCATCGGCAGCCAGGGCCCAAGCAAAAATTGGCCGTGCTCTCTCCAGGCGGGTAAGATTGCAGTCTGTCCTCATCAGTACGAAGTGATGTCTGCAGGCTCAGGCGATCCATCAACACTGGGGATCCTGCGCTTTCCTCCGAGCGCATTGGCTGCCCAGCATCGATGTATCACCATCAGTTAGAAAAGAGGCGGAGCTTGACTTCACATGCATAAGAGGAGGCCTGTGTGAGTCTGCACCGTCCTAGAGTCAGGGACATTACAAGTGATAGAGAAAGACAACAAATAGGTTGGTTGATTGGCTACTAACACTTTCTAGAGAAAATCGGGTAAAAATATAAATAACATTTTTTTAAAAAGTTGGTCTTCTCTAGGCCATATGTTTATCATTCTGGCAGAGGTGCAACAATACTGTCAAAGTTTGCACATGCTAAAATGAGAGGCAAATGAACAAATCACATACAGCACGGTGTGTCATTTGACACAAACTTTTGACAGTATTGTTGCACCTTCGTCAGAATCATAACCATATGGCCTAGAGAAGCATGTGAAGCTGGTAATTACAGTCATTTCCACTTGTGATTGCGTGACACTCTTCACAATAATAGTGCCACACTCTACTGTTTGAAATGAAAAGTACAAGATGTAGGCACAATGTGAAATTAGCATGTCTAGGAATTAAACTGAATGCACTGAGGTCAAAATTACTCACTTAATTGCTATAAATGTACATATAATAAAAACTTTAAAGTTACATTGCAGTTGAGCTACAAAGCGTGCATAATAATGTCAATGAAACCAGTTTGGGTGCCATAGACTTCCATTCCTTGTTAGATTTGCATCAGAGCTCAGACAATAAACATGTCTTGGGTGATTTAATCTGAGATAATGGGAACAACTGAGTGAAGTTGACCTTCCTTTAATCTTCTTGAGGTTAATGTAAAACTGAACAAACTATAACCTGGACAGCTTACAAGGGTTATTGGGAGTGAAGCAATAGAACTTTTTCTTCCAATGAATATTTCTATGAACCTCTACTAATCTATGAACATCTACTAATGTGAATGTTTCTCTACCATTTAAACTTCCAAGCCTAGAACCATTTATGAACATTTATGAGAACTGGTCAGGTGTTAAAGATATATATGATATTTACAGCATATGCTGTTTCAGCCTCTCTGTTGAACAGGGAGTTTCGTGCAAAGGTCTGAGTCATGTTCTCTCTCTGGTCATAAACCAATTATGACCAAAACAGCATGTAATCAGAGAATATAAAGAAGCTAAAGTGTGTATGTGGCAGCTGGTTAGTGTCTACAAATATAGCAGGTGAACTGAAGAACCTATGCCGGCCAAAATGGCTTTTTAACTGCATTATTTTTGGTAGCACCACCAAAAACATGGGAGTGATTTACAGACTGACTAACAAAAAGATCAGTCATAACATTATGACCAAAATGCTATTGCTTAAAATGCTGTTGGTCCTCACTCTACTGCCAAAACAGCTTTAAACCCAAGTCATGGACTCTACAAGACCTCTGAAAATGTCCTGCTCTATCTGGTACCAGCAGATGCTTTAAGTCTTAAGTTGTGAAGTGGATCGGACATGATGTTCCAGCAACTTCCAAAGATGCTCAGACTTAGATCTGGGGAATTCAGAGGCTGTCAGTGACCACTAGGAGCGCCTTACAAACCTTGCTGTTTCAGAGATGCTCCAAACGGACCATCACAATTTGGTCCACAAATCTTCACATCTGCCCATTTCTCACACATCCAGCACTTTGTCTATTTGTGTCAACTGTTGTTCTAACTTCAAAGAAATATCCTAGACTGTCACATGCTTCTTGTTTATGTTTTCCATGTGCCGTCTTGTCTCCACATGCTCTTATGTTCATGCCGTCGTTATGGTCAGCACCTGAGTCTTGTTCTGTCATCAGTGTTGATTATGTTTGACATATATGTTTCCTCTTGTGTCAGTCTTTCTCAATCGTTGTATATCTCCTTAGTCAAGAGTCATTGCATAGTCAAGTGTTTGTTTCCACACCATTGTTTATTATCCACAACCACAGTTTTCTGTTTTCATAACCAAGTTGTGAGATTTGTGAATAAACGTCTTGTCTTTGACCCAACACTGGATCCGTCTCCTCCACACCAATTGTGACACCAGCCCAAAAGTCCAAGCTACTACCACCACCATAGAGAGCATTTAAAAAATCACCCTGGAGAGCATTTTGAAAAACCTCCACCCGAGAGAGGGCTTTGAGAAATCTCTAATGTAGAAACATTTTTTTTTATCTCCACCCTAGACAACATTTTCCTTAACCTACACCCTGGAGACCATTCTAAAAAAAATCTACATTTTCAAAAACCTTCACCCAGTAGAGCAGTTTATACTCTAGCTGTTAAAATTGAAAATTGGAGAGAGAAGTAAATGCTCTTTACAGAAACACAGTAACACAAATTATAGATTAGAGCCAAACAGGTGTGAACCCTATGTCTTTACAGCATTATTATAAAAACATTGAATAATTAATAAATCATCTGAATGTTCATGAACCTTCTCACTTTGCCAAGTCTCTTTGCTAAGCAATATAACTAGCGTGGTTACTTCATTATGTTTATCCAGTGGTCATAAAGCAATATTTTACCTAAGCTTTGAACTCTGAACCCTTCAGAGCTGCAGCAGTCTGTTTAGTGTTGATGATGTTGATTTGCCATTCATTTGTATAATGTTGTCAGGGCCTTATTAGCTTTCAGTCATTAGAAGCCATGTGCAGTTCCTTAGAAACTGCAGCTGACCAGCCTTTATTATATCTTATGACAGAACAAGTTTTTTTTAATTGCTAAAATGCAAAAGTTTTGCTGTGTGTTGCTAACCTAACAGCTAGCAAATCTTGCAGTAACCATAGCTAATAAACTAATGTAATGGGGTCATTTTTAGACCTAAGACAGCCTTTGTATGTCAAAAAGATGCCTTTTAAAAATCAAAGAGGCATTGTTTTTTCTATTAGATGATAAGCTGATCTCAGAGGAAGAGCTTTTACTGTTATACGATAGCTACAGACCTGCTAATTATGAAATATAGCTGGCAAGTTGTCCCACAACATGAATGGGAGTGGACTTCCCTCAGCCAAAGTCCATTAATTTAGTATAATGGGACACCTTAAAGATCATTATCCTGCTTATACACTGGTTACCATATGTAGACATGTTCCTGTATTTATGAATACAAAGAAAACATGAGGAGCAATGTAAAAATCACAAAATCTTCCATTTTTTTACATTTGCTATTGACTGTTGTAGCTACGCTATCACATGCTTAGTGATTGAATGTCTCTCTTTACAACCCTCAACATCTTTAAATCATGATGATAAGTCGAATATCAACAAATCCTTATCTTGAACATTATAGAGGAGATGTGCGCTGGTGAGAGCCAGCAGAGGTGGATGCCTGCAGAGACTACGCTGAGAGAAACGAAATCCTTTGAAGCAATTAGAGGCCTATAAAAGGATGTTTGAAGTATTTGAGCAAAATAATTAGTGGAATAAATCCATTCCTGTATCTTATACACCTCGTCATCATCTCTTTCTCTTTCTCAGTTGCCTCCAGCCTGATAAGATACATGATTCAGTTGCTTTGAAATGATCTGCTTTCTACTGATGAAGTTTCTGGTTTCATGCTGTGATTGGGGAACGAGTGGATTTCTTTTGTGCCTGTGTGAGTCAGTATTGTCTTACATCTGGTTGGCCCACATTCTTTTCTGGCTGAAAAACAATACATGAAGGAATTGATGTTTATTGTGGTAAATTATTCATAATACAATGTACAACATCTGATTTGTGTCACTGATTGAAACAAGATAATTTATTACCAGTGTGGGAAAAAGCTATGGACACAAAATCCTATTCTTAGGTCACTATTGTTTTCAGAACAAAATTGATTGGCATCACTACCTTCTCTACTTTCTTTCTTTCTACCTTTACCCCCTCTACTATGAGTAGAATTACAAGAGAGCTAATGGTAAAGCAAGCTTTAATGTTAGCATGATCTTGAATCTTCTGGCAATCCAAAAGAAAGCATGTTCTGCTGACCTAAGTCTTTTAGTCATGATGCTCATGGTGATCATTTTGCACTCTGCTACAACTGACTAGTGTGTTCGCTTAAGCCTACCTTACAGTCTTAAGGCTTATGCCTACCATACACCTAACGACTTTGAAAAGACTCTGAAAAGACTTAACAGACTAAAGTCTGACACCATCTCACATCTACAGATTTTTTAATCACAGTCTAGTCGCAGGCTTAAGATTTTGGAAAGACTGTGGATCTTGCACAGTCACTAATTTAAAGACTACAACTAAATTCTTTTGAGATTATTTCCCATCTGCTTTTGTTTTACATAGAATTAATGCAATAAAGAGCAGAATTATTGCAAAATGTGTATTTATTAAACCTTTCTTTGTATCAAAAATAACTCAACGCACAATAAGATAGCGTAGTGCAAAATCAAAATATAGTAACATGCATTACAAATACGGAGCTATCAGAGCTCAAAATACTGTCAACATATGATTCACATCCATGTATGTCCTGTCCCAGATAGCAACAGTACGTTGGCCCAACGTTGGTTAACGTCGTCATGGTCGCATGTCGAATTTCGCCGTCGGACTAATGTTGGTCTGTGGTTGGCTGTCTTTTCAGAAGGCGTCAAAATGCCACCGTTTATCCAACGTCGGCTCCACGTTGGGTATGCAAAACGACCGTTATAATAATAACTGAGGGAATTGAAGCCGGTTGTGCCCAGTTGGCTAAAAAAGATAACAATAAAAACGCTACAAATTTTGATCTACGCTCACCAAAAAGGTATTCCAAGTATTTATTCATTTATATTTAGATATTAAATCGATTTTAAATAATCATTGTAAATTTATAATAGTAATCTGATCAACTGCCTGAATTGAAACACAAAGTTAATTGGTAAATGCTAAAAGCTAACATCTAACAGCTTTCAAGCTTTAAAATATTTTCCTCTACATGGTCTACACAGGCCTCTTGGTGTGATTACTGTGTCACATTTAATCTAGAGGTTCCAGTAACGGCGTTTGGCTACAATGTCACTGTGCGGCAAAATTCTATTCTATTCTATACATTGGTTGACAGCCAACGTCTGGCCAACGTAGGCCCACTGGCCAAAATGTCGTTGGCCCAACGTGACTTACAAAATAACGTGACTTACGTCATGCCAATGTAATCACTGTCGTTGAGCCAACGTTGGGCCAACGTATGCTTGCTATCTGGGGTGTGTCTGCATGCTCCTCATTTTCTTCAAGCTGTTGGGGAAAACAGTAACTTTTAAGATTAAAATTATTGTTATGTAGCCCCATTCAGGAGTGTTTAGTTAGCTAGTTAGCTTTAGCATAGCACACTCACCTGGGATTTCGAGGGCTTCAGCAATTTGTCCACTTTTTCCCTTTTCATCTCTGTTGTGTAATAAATGGTAAAACACTCTTGCTCGCTCCACAGCTCCACCAGTTTCTCCTCCTTTTCTACAGTCCAGGAGAACCGTAGTTTCTGAGCTCTAGCCGGCCATATTTACCCACCAGACATTCGGGTATTTACTATTTGCCTTTGCGGCTTCCTGTAGCTCTCCCATTGGTTCCCGATAGTGTTCACGTCACTATTTGCTCGTGTGAACTCTTACGACTTGTGATAATATTTAACATGTTTGATTATATCGGAACGCCTCGACGCGAAAAAGACTAAAACTTTCAGTCCTGACCACCTTACACTTAACGATCGAGATGACGCGACTGCAACTCGACTCTAGCAAGACTCTCGTGATTTTAGCCCAACTTTGAAAATTTGTCTGTGACTGTAAAATCGTGTTAAATTCGTTAGGTGTAAGGTAGGCCTTATTTATACCTGCAGGAAACCTTGTCACATGACATCTTTGACATCCCTGGCTAAGTTCATTCTAATCCAGGGGTGGTCATAATATTCTGATATGACTGTGAAGTACCATAATACTGGTAGTGTCCAAAAACATGATGGTTTTAGTATGATAATACCATCATACAACCAGGTAGTATTTTTGAGAAGATAGCAATCAACCAATCAACACCTTAACAGCCACCAGGAGAACATAGCAGTCAACCAATCAACATCTTGGCAACCACCTTGCAACACCTCATCTAACACCTGCTTAGGCAGTGCAAAAAGTCTGCTTTTTCTTTGAGAAATGCACTTACCTAGTTTCACACTGGCAACCTTACTAATGCCAATATCCTGTCTGTGATATTCTGGACATTATTGCTAGCTGTAACAGGATTGCCAAATCTCACACATATAGTGGTGAGACTTGTGCATTGAGCTCAAATCTCAAGCCACACATGCATTTTCTCATGTTAAAAATGTGGACATTTTATACAGCAGGGGATACTGCTACCCCACTCCTGGGCCAAAATTCAATACCAAAGGGGATGTCTGCAAATCTCACTCCAAGTTGAATTTTCTTAGCATGTCCTGCTAGCTGACATTTCTGACCTGAGAGCCCTTCAATTTCAGTCATATCCCATGAAAGCAGCTAATGCTAAATGTTAGATGCTAAAGCAGTGAGCACTGTGGTTAGCATTGTGCACTTAACACTGACTTTTTAGCATCCAAAAAAATGTGATAAAATTTTTGGGATGGCTGCCTGTTTAGTATTCTGACTGTGATATTTTGACATTTTGCTAGCTGTAAATATACACATCAATCACTTCTACTGTTTTTCTTAGCATTTTATACTAAACCTTCCCTTTTCTGTCAACTTCCTAGAATGTGAGAGCAGCTACTGCTAAAGCAGATAGATGCTAAAGCAGCTAGCTTTAGTGTTAGCATTATACTCTTTGTGTCTTTAAAATAGTAAATAAAATTGATCTTTCTGTGATATTCTGATAACTTCTTGACTCAAGTGGACATGTTTGCTAGTGGTAACAAAGCATGAAAGCACATTGATCATTTAGCAATACCCACTTGAACCCTTTTGTATTTTGTTAGCTAGACATTGCCTGTGAGCAACTGCAGAGGCAATTATGTCCAGCGTAAAAGACCAATGAAATGGTGGTCATTCTGTTGCCCCATATAAGTCTGGGTCTAAAAGTTTTTGGTCAGTGAGGAAAGTGAATGGATTATCTCACCTGCCATGCCCTTGTGGTGAGCAGAAATGTGCCAAACTTGAAGCATTTTGTCCTACGGACATAATTTTAACAAACCAAAAACTGATACTGCCATATTTTGCCATATTTTCATTTTAGTGCTCGATCAGGGAAATTTCCAGTTTAATTGTGATAAAATATGGAATAGTGTGTGTAGCCTTCATTCAAGTATATTGTATATTTATACTGTATATGTATATGCCTATATATGCTATGTAGGCTATACAAATGACATATATTGTGAAAAAGCACTCTAAACATTACTAACCAAGACCTTCGAGCTCAGAACTGAATAAACAGAGGTGTTGGCTACACACTGGTTATTACAGTCTTTAGAAATTGTATGTGGTTTTATTTCTAAAGCTTAACACTAGAATTCACAACCTGACGAAATTTTTCGTCGTCTCTCTCACCCGGGCTGGAATGCTGGAGCCATTAACAGCCATTGTCTGCTGCTCTGCTGCACTTGTCATGCAAATCACCGCGTCGTCACACATTCAGTCTCACAGAGATTGTCCCTCAATTTTAGTGAGAGTAAGTCCTCTTTCCACAAAGGAAAAAAATATTTATATAAAATAACAGAGCAGGAATCATGCTACAGGCTTGCATGTGCATATTCACATAAACACACACACACGAGCCAAGCCAAGCGAGCGGCCGAGACCAAATCGAGCTGAGCGGCCGAGGCCGAATACCAAAACAAAACTCGCCCTACGACATGCTCCCTAGACCCTACACACTAGCCCTAAAGACTCTCATTTACACCACATTACCTCTCGAATGGCTCACAAGAAGCATTTTTTTTTCTGCAAACTTGGGAAATGCAGTGTTAAGAAATGTGAGGTGACACTGTGTTTTCCTCAGCCACTAACCCTACATTGAATATTTATGAGAGATGTGTGAACAATCAAGTGAGAGGTCTTTTGTTCAGGTTCACCTCAGGTGCGAGCTCTTTGTTCTGTTCACATTCCACACATTCTATGACTGGTAATCCAACCAATGGAATGTTCAGAATTACCATATCATTATCATATGAATGACAGATCATGTCATTTGGCAGGAACAACTGTGCAGTTGTCTGACTGTGTATTATCATTTGGCTCTGACAACTGCATATGAACCAATTCTGGGCCATCATTCCATGTGGTATGAGGGACACTGATAAATTCCAGATGTAGCCCAGGTTTGGGCCTTGTCATCATTAAAACTAGGGTAGGACTGTCTTCTGTGTTTTTAAGTCACAGTTAAAAACAGGAACATTTTCAGCTGCAACCAGAAACAGACCTCCAAAAATGGGGACTGTCTCCAGATAAAGGGGACATCTGCTTTCCCAACTTTAGCTTGAATGTAGCATTACTTGAATTTTGACTACTAAACAAGTTTCCAGTAAGCTTTGGGAGAAAATTTTATACACAACAAAATTTTAAGGTTTTAAGTGTTTATTGATCACAGGATGCAACAGATGCCATTTTTGACATTTTTTTTTTCTGTAGAGAATTTTCCAATAGACCCAGACTACCTAAGATGGGAATGATGCAGACTCCAGGAAGACGTATTACTTCAGTGGTTTATTATGGCCTGCTCTGCTGTAATTGGAGTGTGTGCATATATCTGCACACTGCTGTCTCTTCTGCTCTCCCCAAATGGCTGGGTAGGTGGATAATTAATCGAGATGCAAACTCACATACACGTAAACACATATCTCTTCCTATGCATTTTAATGTGACCTAAATGGGTCAGTGATGTTAAAACCAATATAAATAGCTTTGGAGACAAATGAATGCACTGAATATGACTTTAAGATCACTTTAACTTCAGCTAAATGCAAGCTATTAAAAGCAGATAAGGCACCCAATTCAGTAGCAGGTATGTGAGTAGATATCATCAGAAATAAATAAATCCTGAAATAGCACCCTTTCACACTGTGTTATGTGATGTCAGCTGAGTATTTCTGGACTGTTTGAGTAGACCGCTTTTGGGTGCTCATCTAAAAGAATGCATATGCATTTTTTTCAAATTTAGTGTGTTTTAAGCCAGAATGAACGACAAATACACAGGTGAGTGACAACCACGTGGATGGATGCTTTGTTATTGCGAATTTAGTGGCGTGTCACATGGGTATGCCAATGAAAACCAGGTGGATGAATGATAACTGGGACAGAATTTCCCTATAAAAAGTCGATGATAACCAAATTCTATGATAACCAGGGCAAATAATAACCGATTTTCCACTGTAACACATTTAAATTAGAAATACATTTTTGTTACTGTAGCTTTAAGAAATATCAAATGTTCTAAGTGACTATATTGTGCTCAATTCCAAGAACAGCCCAGGATGAAATCCATCAATGTTAATGGGAGGAACTAACGGGCTGTAAGTTTTAAAGAAACCAGAATAGTACTTGGCAATGTTGAAGGCCCATACTGGAAAAGAAGAACTTCTCTAATTAAATGTTTGTTTTTATTTTTATTGTTTATTTTTCTGAATTTGCATGCTCAATCTTACACTTTTATACAACTACATGAAATGAATACAAAATGCAGTATATATGTACATACAGTGAGGAAAATAAGTATTTGAACACCCTGCGAAATTTGCAAGTTTTTAGAAATCATGGAGGGGTCTGAAATGTTCATCTTAGGTGCATGTCTACTGTGAGAGACATAATCTAAAAGAAAAAATCCAGAAATCACAATGTATGATTTTTTAA
>BRDA01046991.1:2930-13182 GCA_036984385.1 Crenuchus spilurus
GTGGTGACAAAGGTTCAAATGCCACCGATTATACGATTCTGTAGTACCAAATTTCAGTACGTACCGTTCCTTCCAAGGGGACGAATTTAGTCGTGTGCAGGTCCGGGCAGAATTCAAACGCTGGTCATGGGCAAACTTAAGACGGGCCTGGACGTGTGCTGATTTAAGCAGGGGAACCTTCCTTGCCATGCATGACTTTAAACCATGATGTCTTAGCATATTAGCCACCGTAAACTTGGAAACAGTGGTGCCAGCTCTCTTCAGGTCATTGACCAGCTCCTCCTGTGTAGTTCTGGGCTGATTCCTCACCTTTCTTAGGATCATTGATACACCACGAGGTGAGATCTTGCATGGAGCCCCAGTCCAAGGGAGATTGACAGTCATGTTTAGCTTCTTCTATTTTCTAATAATTGCTCCAACAGTTGATCTTTTTTCACCAAGCTGCTTGGCAATTGCCCCGTCGCCCTTTTCAGCCTTGAGAAGGTTTACAATCTTGTCTCTGGTGTCTTTGGACAGCTCTTTGGTCTTAGCCATGTTAGTAGTTGGAGTCTTACTGATTGTGTGTGGTGAGCAGGTGTCTTTATGCAGCTATCGACCTCAATAGGTGCTTCTAATTTAGAATAATAAGTGGAGTGGAGGTGGACTTTTTAGAGAATGTTTGCTGATTGGCAGGTTTTCAAATACTTATTTGCAGCAGTAACACACTAACAGTGTAACAGTAATATGCCCTCCTTGTTATATATATAAAAATCACAATTTTCTTGGGGGTGCTGTGGGGGTGCTATGGCCATCCTAGGGGTAGCAAAAGCACCCCCCCACACACACACACACACACACACACCCCCGGCGCCGCCCATGTTGTCCACTTTTGGGTTTTCTACACTAAGCAAAACCTGGAAACATGATTATGCTTCAAGCCTGGAGTTGTTGGATAGTGCATATTCTGGTTTTATATGGACAGTTTTATTATGACTTTTTTTTTTTCAAAACTATAAGCTAGTTAGGCATACTTTGTTCATAGCTGACACTACCATTCAGTAACATTATAGCTGTATTTGTGCAGTAAAACACAGTCAGATAGTGAAAGAGTTCTATATAAAACCTTGGAGAGCTGCAGAGAAGACAGGCAAAAGTACTTTTGTGAATTGCAGTGCTCCATTTGCCTCTATAGCTTTTGGCAGTCTGTATAAAGATAGCTCTGAATTCATGTGAATCTGTTTGTACATTTTTACGATCTTGTTTTTCACAGCCATCACACTGAAGGCTACTCACAGTCAGTCTGTATCCAGAAACCATTATTACGGTTCCTGTCCTCCTTCTCCTTTGTGACTTCTCCTCTTCTATCTTGGAAGTACACAGGAGTCGAGGGGAGGAAAGGAGCTGGAGGAACCGAGGAATAAAGCAGTAATTAAGAAAAGTGAACAGTTGAGCCCACTAAAATAGGATGTCAACTATTGCATAACTATGGAGGGCTATCACAGTGTTTGTTTGAAAGCTACTTCTGCAGTCAATTACAGATGATACACAAACTTGCCTCATTTAATAGCATTCATCCATTTAACTAAATCATCTCTGTAGAGATAACCAGTCCACAGTTTTTGTTCGTAGCAAGGATTCATTGAAGCAGTGTAAACTTATATGCATTGCCTAACATGTTTTATGCTTGTTATATGTTTATACATTGCCTTCTCCCTGTTCCACATCCTTTTTGGGTGTACACAAGACTTCCTGGGTGTCATACACTTGTATATCCTCTGACAAGAGTTTGAGGCCACTTCTATCATTTCCTATTATATTGGGTATTAACATGTATAAAACATGTTAAGCAGTGAATAAGTTAATACTATTAAATTAACCCTGTCTGAGAGCAAACACTGCCAGATTGGCATTGTATCTATAGTCATAATTTGTTTAGGAATATCATCGGGAATAGTATTAAATGACCTGAGCTTGTGTATCAGATGTGATTTCTTGCAGCAGTAGGGCCATTCTTTCAAACAAATGTTGCTGAATCTATCAATAGTCAACATCACATTTTAATGGGTACAGCTGTCCCATTTCCACACGTATTGCCCATTCCCTCCATTAATCTGGCTCCTTTCCTCTCCTCAACTCACCCTTGGTTGGAACAAGCAGCAAGTTTTAGGATTTCTGGATGCAGCCTTAATTGTTCCAAAATTCAGTGGTTGTAACCACAATGATCCTCAGCAACTACTAAAATCTCAGAAATCTCCCAGGGAGGTGCGAGCACAAAACAGGGACAGTGAAAAAATCATAAAAAATAATGAAACATCCCGGACTCATTGACTATTAGTACAAAGGAGATGCAGCAAATGCCTGCCCCACCTTTGAAATGTAAACTTTTGGATTATTATAATGCACAAACAAATCAACCACACAGTTTCATTTCAAATCCATCTATTAAAACATAGAGCAGTATTCTGAACCGACTTGACATCAGTGCTACTATGTAAACGTTTGACAACACACCCGGTAGTGCCATTCTAGTTTTCGCGTCACGTTTATTTGTGTTCTTGCTGTTATCCATCTAAATGGATTTAATATTACTCAGTCATTTGGTATTCATAATTCCATTTTTTCTCACCAGTTAACAAAACGCAGATTCAAGGAAACTTTGTCATTTGCATCACATGTAGTACATGAGGTGGAATGAAATTACATTCCCAAAGTCCCAGTTTTACCCAGTGCAGTAGTTTGATGTAAATATAAAGGCTTTATGAATATATACAGATATACAGATATAGTATAGGCTATACAGATGTAAATGTAGACTATACAATGTAAATATAGACTGTACACAATGTAGAGCAGTATTTAACAAGAGTATAGATAACTTAGACTGTACAATGTTCAGAGTATTGAGCACGGCATGGGGAGATTAGCAGCAAGTTATATGAATGAGAGGATATAAAGGATATAAGAATAAATATTAGCAGCATATAGTTAAAGTGACCAAGTGTAATAAAATGTCAGTAAAGTGTGTGAGTTTCCTAAGTGGAGTTTAAGAGTCTGACAGCTTCTGCAATGAAGCTGTTTTTCAGTCTGGTGGTTTTGCATTTTATGGACTGCAGCCTCCTGCGAGAGGGGAGCGGGACCAAAAGTGAGTGTGCTGGGTGGATGGGGTCCTTCATGATGCAGGTGGCCCTTTTCCTGCATCTAGTGGTGTATATGTCTGTGGTGGTGGGGAGGCTGACACCAACAATCTTCTGTGCAGCTTTCCTGTCTGCAGCAGAAATTCACCAGTACAGTTACAGTTTCATTTTGAAATAGAAGACAACAAACTACAACCACAACATTTATTAAAATTCACTTATGACAGGGGATGCAGGAGCTTAGCTTTGTGTAACTCTGACTACATGCTGCAGTGTTAGGGAACATCTCACAATTACCAGCTACACGCTGCAGTGTTGGTGACCATTGCACAATTACCTGCTACACAATGCAGTGTTAGGGACTGTCACACAATTACCAGCTACACACTGCAGTGTTAGGGACCATCTCACAATTATCAGCTACATGCTGCAGTGTTAGGGACCGTAGCATAATCAACAGAAGAAATGAAAAGTATTACGAACATCCATGTGGCTAGCATTGTTAATTTGAACCATTTTCATGATTGTTTCATGTTTTTTTAATTAAATATTAGTAATAATGTGATATGCATTTATCTTCATACATATTCATATATTATTGTCTTGTTGTGTAATTTTTCTAACATTTGTTTTATGTACAATTATAAAAGTAATCCATTAAACTCTCATGGTAGTAAACCAAATGATGTGAAACCAACTTAAATACAGACATATGCCATGGCCTAGTGGTAAGGATCTGTTCTTGTGACCAGAAGGTCACCGGTTCGATCCCCAGACAGGACATGACTGAAGTGCCCTTGAGCAAGCATCTAACCCCCTAACTGCTCCCCGGGTGCCGGTGGATAAGGGCTGCCCACCTCTTCGGGCACAAATTCTCACAGCCTAGTGTGGTCACTAGTGTGTGTGTGTGTGTGTTTCACTGCATGAATGGGTTAAATGCAGAGGTCAAATTCCGTTGTGTGAAAAATCACATTGGCTAAATTGGTTCATCTTAATAATCTTTCTTTACTTTTTCTTGAAATGTCAATTTTTGTAAAGTAGGATGCTTATAACCCCCTAACCCCCATGCCACTAACCATATGTAATTGATGTGGTGGGTTATTGTGAAGTTGGTCTTAAATTTAATTTCAAGGTTGAGAACCCCTTATTTAAGACAATGGATTTCTGATTTTTGAGAACTATAAGCCATACAGATCAGCATTAAAATGAAAAAAAAAAAAACAGAAAATATGTAACTTTAAATGTAATGAATATAAAATATATGACAGTTTATCTTTTTGAATTAAACTATGAACAAAAATGAATGGAAATTAATTTCCACAATATTATAGTTTTCTGATATATGACTGTACACAGCAGTTGTTTACATATGCAAGTCTGTTTTTTGTTTGAGGTTCTCAAAAGAATGGGGGGGGGGTGTCATGGGAAAGTCTGCATTTATATCTAATATTTGGTATGCTATATGTCCTGGAGTGTTTATTTGAATAATGATGTAACTAGGCTTGATTGTAATGCAGCAGGCCTGCTGCTAAATGAAATTAATTAATTGCAGCCTTTGGCAGTTAACTAATAAGTACTCATTTGGTTCTCTTTACAAAAGTCTTTTGCTGGCTTCTCTAAACAAAAGCTCCTGCTGCTCTCTCTGAAGCAGAATTCACTGTCTGCTGGTTCAGGTATTATCAAACTTAAAGGTGAAACTACAGGATGTGTTTCCAGAGGTTTTGAAAAGTATGGAAGTATGATTCTGTATGGAATGAGAAAGAGGATCTACAAACCGTCTATGTAATTTTAATAATGTTTATATGCTGCTGGGTGTAATTATAATACATTTTATTAATCCCTTTTTGTGACTGAATGGTGCCCTTGTATAATGGTGTTTTTTCAGTGTCAGTTTATAAAACATTAAGCTTGCTGGACAAAAATATAGTGCTCATTACTGCAGCACCACCATGAATAGAGGCCCTGTGAGTCAAATAGTGTTAGTGATTGATTGAAAAACTCTTTCTCATTGATGCTAACAGGCTTCCTGTGGATGAGTTGGACCAAATTCTCTCCTCACTAGAGAAGAGTGAGAGATTTAAGTCTAAATCTTTGCTCAAAGAGTCAACAAACAGACTGTAAGACCCGAGGCAAGGACATCATTAGACTCAATGTTGCTGTGACCCTAAAATCTAAAATCACAGCAGTAAAAAGTCAAAAACTAGGCTACAAAGCTTTCAGTTTTATCCTAGATTGCTGAGCACAACTACAAGATATGCTATATCAAATTTACTACAGACATTTCCCATAATGCTCCAGCATTTTTCCAGAAGTTTGACCCTATAATGCTTTTAATCAGAGGCAGTACACTGCAGCCAAGATAATGAGAGCTCATAGCTCATTAGGTAGCTCTTTATTATCAGACTAGTAAATTTTTGTATTGCAAAAATTGCAGGACAAACTTTGAAAGTAAACCTTTATGAATTAAATGTTGTTGTGTATTGACATGATTAGATTTGACTTGTTTAATCACTCTGTACTGTGCTCTGTGGCAGCCATTGTGCTCATCATCCCCACTCCCTTTACTCAAACAATCAATAGGTAGTTATTATTAATATACACAATAAACGTGTTGTCGGTGCCAGGTCTAGGGGTTACCTGGGCTAGCAGCAAGGGATACACAGACCAGAAAACACTGTGTATCCTAAGAAATATGTGAATCAGTGGAGAAACACAATAGCAGTGAACAGCTTATTCGAAGCCAGCGGGAGTTTTATTTCTTTTCAATATTGTCTCCTTATAATAATGACAGACATATCCAAAGACATTAAAAAATAATTTGTGCATTCATTTAATGTTTTTCAAGGTTCAAGGTTAGGTGCCTTGCTCAAGGGCACTTCAGTCATGTCCTGTCTGGGGATCGAATCGGTGACCTTCTGGTCACAAGACCAGATCTTTACCACTAGGCCATGGCTGCCCTGGGTCAGAAATGTTATTAGTTGAATTTGTTTTGTTTCCTGGCTGCAGACAAATAACTGGTGCAAGGCTCTAGGTACAAACCGGATTCCAAAAAAGTTGGGACACTAAACAAATTGTGAATAAAAACTGAATGCAATGATGTGGAGGTGCCAACATCTAATATTTTATTCAGAATAGAACACAAATCACAGATCAAAAGTTTAAACTGAGAGAATGTTTCATTTTAAGGGAAAAATATGTTGTTTCAAAATTTCATTACTTTTACACTGCCAATAATAAACAAAAATACCTAACCAAAAATACTGTTTGACAAAGCATAACATTAGCTTAATATTTACAGCTTTGCTATTTCACATGAAGAAAACATCCAAAACTGCAGTTACACACATACATATAAGCTGTCATCTCATTAATTTGAGTAAAATGGCAGCCATTGCTAAGTAGCTGGTAGCCAGTCACCCCGGATACAAACATTATATTACTGGCAACTAAATGTTCTTTTTACACATCAAAACATGGCAGAGGCTTTAGAAAATGCTCTCCTGGCCATTTTTAATACTGCTTATGTAAACTAAAGTGTTTAAGAAGCATTTTTAAGAACTTGTGAATCAATGGAGAAACACAACAGCAGTGAACAGCTTATTCGAAGCCAGCGCGAGTTTATTTCTAAACTGCGCATGCTCAGTGCTCAATTGTAGCGTGTTCTTGCAATTCACAGGGCTGTAGCACCCTCTAAGGGTCACAATCAATGTTCTCAATCAATGTGTTCTCTTCACGGATGAATCCCTGTTTTCACTGTACAGGGCAGTTGGCAGACTGCATGTATGGCATCGAGTAAGCAGTTTGCTGATAATGTGAATTGAGTGGCCCATGGTGGCGTTGGGGTAGAACACCTATCCAACTTGCCATATGCCATTGAATTTGAGCATTTGCCCTCTCAAGTCAGTACACTTATTTTAAGTACAGTACGTAAATTGCTGTCAGGTGGAGCCCCGATGAGAACGATGAGCATGCATATGAACTTCCCTGGGATGGTGTCTGATAGTGTCTGCAGAAATTCTTTGATTATGCAAACCGATTGTTTCAGCAGCTGTCTAGCTGGCTGGTCTCAGATGATCTTGGAGGTGAAAATGCTGGATGTGGAGGTCCTGGACTGGTTACACACGGTCTGTGGTTGTGAGACCAGTTGGATGTACTGCCAAATTATCTGAAACGTGTTTGGGCACTGCTTTTCATTCAACATTCAATTCATGGGCAACAGCTCTGGTGGACATTCCTGCAGTCAGCATGCCAATTGCACGCTCCCTCAAAATTTACGACATCTGTGGCATTGTTATGTGTGATAAAACTTAACATTTTAGAGAAACTGCCTAGGACACACATGAACCAAGGGCCCCATAATAGTACAAATTATATATACTATGTGTTGATATTTGGAACACTTTTAAATGCATATAGTGATAGCTACAATGAAAAGATGAAATTCATTATATTTTTTAACCATTTAACTGACTAAACCTAAATTTAAAAACAATATAATAAAAAAACAAATCATTTTTTCTTAACAATGAAATTTTAAAAAGTATAATACCTCTTACCCAGAGGTCTCACTCCTGCTTTTTGCAACAAAAATTATGTACCAAATGGATTAACATCACTAAATTCCACTGATTTATAAAAATTCTACTCAACTTTATTATTGAAATGTAAACTGAGTGGTCTTCATCTTCTTCCTCTTCTTCATCATCATCATCTTCTTCTTCTTCTTCTTCTTCTTCTTCTTCTTCTTCTTCTTCTTCTTCTTTTTTCAAGATTTCAACACCTGTCCAAGGGGTGAAGTTTTCTATTGCATCAAAATAAGGTCTAACATTTTGACCATCTACACTAGCGTCATGTAGAGAGCCGCATCAACATCAGCTCAAAATGCAAATGATTAAGGGCATTTCACATTGGCTTGCATATGCAGAAATCAACTATTAAAATTGGTTTATTAAAACATCACATCCAATTAAAACAGAATGTATTAAACAAATATTTTGTACAGATAAACATATAAGCTCCCCAGACAAAAAAAAATTCAAAGATCTCAGTCTACATGAAATTCTCACCAGGAAACTATTCAAGTTTTATTTATGTAGGTAATGACTGTCAATCCATCACGGTGATTTATTCAAAGACCTGGGGCTAAGGAAAAAAGACCTGCAGCTATAGCCTCGTGGCCAGGCCCTGCTTCTTTATTTTAATAGGTAATGTTGTTCATTGTAAAATAGTTTCTTGCATAGCAAAATATAAAGCTTATTTTACCTTACAACAGGGTAGACCTATCAGTCAACCATGACTGTATGTTTAAAAATAGTCAAACACACAGCAAACAATTGTCAAACATGTGGAATCATCTCTCTATCACAGTCAATTTTATTAAGTCACTCAAGCACAAAAATATAGATCTTAGTGCTTATGCAGCCCTTAACATGCATGCTAACAGCAAAAGGAAATTAATTTTTCATGGCTGGAAGAGAATACACATGTCTGTCATGGTTGTTTTGTCATGGAAGCATGCAGGTAATGTATGTGAATTTTAAACACGCAGCTCTCAACCACATAATGTGAGAAGCACTTGAATGGATAGAGTCACCACTATATTTGTAGGGGGACTGTGCTTAATTATAAACTGAATAACAATTATATTCCACTTTCCTCAACAATGAGATGTTAACATTTTCTATGAGTGCAATATGGATTAAAAGCTGTTACATCTGCTAAAATAATTGGAAAGGAGTATATTCAATGTGTCTCTACATTCCAAACTGCAAAATATGGCAAGGAAAGTCATGTTAACATTTCCTCATTATGCAATTGTTAAAAGAATATTATAAAATAAAAATATAAATTATATAAAAAAATTCAACATATTTTTAGATATTTTAAACATTATTTTGTGGCTTTTTTCATAATATTGTTTAAACAAGTAAAAACATCTTGAAACAAGATGCATCTTATAATAAATCTTAGATAAATCTCTGAACAATCTCATAATGAGATAGTAGATCTGTTTACTAGATTTACAATGATTTCAGTTGTGAAAATGTGACTTTTTGTAGTATATGCTGATATCATGAGCTGAGCCTTTGTACAACACACAACGAAGCAGTCAATGCTCTCTGTTCTGGCTCAAAGCTAGTGACCTTTCTAAGATTACTGACCTTCACCTGGCTCATGCCCTATATAACTTAAGCCATGTTATAAAAGAATTAGCCTAAGGCTACATAGATCATTTAGATCATGATTCACTGAAGACATTTGCAAATAGCACAAGGTAAAGGTGCATTGAATGAAATTTATGAGCACATACAGTACAGATGGTCTGTGTTCTTGGTAACACTGTCTATGTGTATTATGTATGATGAGTGTTTCTGAACTTCATGCTACTCTATTAGTGAAATTGTTTAGACAAATATTAAGTATACTGTAGCTCTGGAAAAAATTAGGAGACCATTTCAAATGACCATTTTAGTCTCCAGACCTGAAAACAAACCCTATTGAAAACTTCTGGAACACGATCAAGTAGAAGATTGGTTATTGGTCCGGACGGCACGGTGGCTTAGTGGTTATCACGTTCGCCTCTCAGCACTGAGGTCTTGGGTTCGAGTCCACATCTGAGCGGAGTTTCCATGTTCTCCACGTGTCTGCGTGGGTTGCCTCCGGGGACTCCGGTTTCCTCCCACAGTCCAAAAAACATGGAGATCAGGTGAATTGGATACTCTAAAATTACCCTGGTGTGTATGAATGTGTATGTCTGTGTATGTATGTGTGTATGTATGCCCAGATATGGTTGGCACACTGTCCTGGGTGATCCCCCTAGTGCTCGATGCAGTCCTCCAGGTGGACGGTTGCTTCCGGTTGAGAGTACTCTGTGCGCGATTGGCTGCCACTTCTCACCGGTGTGTGTGGTTGAGTGTGTGTAAATGGAGTGTGTTGATTGTAAAGCGTCCTTGGGTTTGAGAAAGGCGCTATATAAGTGTAACGTTCATAATATCTTTGAAAAACAGCAGCACAGTGTTGTTATATAAGCTCTGTGGTATTTTACTGTCGGTGTTGTGATGTCTGGCTTGTGAACCTGAGGAAACTGAAATTAGATTTGCACATTGTGTGGCAGATATTTCTTTTTGAGATTTAAACTT
>BRDA01046991.1:13192-31539 GCA_036984385.1 Crenuchus spilurus
GGTGAGGACCTCGTTGCTAAGTTCGTCGAGTCAAAACAAACCACCGAAAACTATCAGCTAGAACTTACTTATATTCATTCAAGATCGACTATCAAAAGCCACCAAACAAAACTGAGCTGCTTGAATCGTTGCTCCAGGAGTGGCACAAAGTCACCCAACAGTAATGTTAAAGAATGGTGGGGAATTATTCCACCAAATTATTCCAAAAATACTGATTTCTTGTCACACTTTGTTATACCATGTCCTGTCTCTTTAATAAGTTCCTGTCTTTCCCCACCTCATTACGCCCTGCTCCTTAATGTGTCCGCCTGTGTCTTGTTATGTTCCCCTACTTAAACCCTCCTTTGTGTGAGTCTTGTTTCTAGTTGTTTAATTTGTTAGCCTCTCTGTTTCATTGTTTCTTTGTACATGTTAGGTCTCGTGTATTCTCAGTTTAATGTATACTTTTGTCAGTTATTGGTCCAGATTAAATAATTTATTTTATCTGCAAATATGTCTGCCTTCATTATTCTTAGCCCGGGAACCCTTACATTTCTGTTAATCTTGGATAAAACATTAATATTGTGCTCTGACTATGCACTTTATGTGAGATTCTGTTTATTTTCTATAAGCCCTGAATTCACATTGCCCCTCTCCTTTTACCATTTCTAAACTTCTGCCACTTACCATGTTGTGACGAGAGATACTAAGACCTTTGGACAGTTTTATCCTTAGTATAAAGAAGCTGCCTGGACATTTTGCATGCACGGATGCGTGCACATATGCACACACACACGCACACACACACACACACACACACACACACACCTACTATAAATCTAGAGTCATTAGTTTTGGGGGGCAGATTCCTCTCATGAAGCCTAAGAGCTCGAATGTAGGCACAGAAAGTGGTGCATTAGTTATGTTTTACCATTTTAAGTTGCATCACTCCTGGGCACCCCCTCATTGAATATTTCACCTCACATGGCTATATGAATCCAAAATGTCAAATAAGGTCTACATGTTAACCTGCAATTAAAGTACAAACCACTTGCATTTAACATTTTCATGAAATTTCACAGGAAATTGTCTGTTTCATGACATTTCATGGGCGACAATACTATGACCAACGAGGACTGAAACAGGAGTGAACATATAAACCAAACATAATTAACAAGAGATTGTTAACCAGGGCTGTGGAATCATGAGACAGGTGCAAACACTCTCAGAACATGATGGGGGCAAAATAAGACAGAGACATGATGTAGCATGTGGATGACATAAACATAAACTAAAAAGCATGAGCATAAGGCAGAAATACAGCTGTGATGGGAGGTTTCATAATTTGATATAACGAGAAAATCTTGTATCTGTTATCCTTTACACGATTACACAAAGGTCTCCTTAAGTCATCATCATTTTGTACGTGAATCACACCATGTTGGTGTTTATATGCCATATGCCGTGACTGGTTGCTGTTTTAACCCTTTGGAGTCGGTGGACCTGTCTGAAAACATACCCCATAAAATTTAAAGGGTCTAATTTTTAAATATATATAGCTTGAGTCAATTTGCAGTATTGTAACATATGCTTATAGTTTACTACTGAACACAAAACATGTAGACACCTTAAGATTTTTTGTCCCAGAAATCATGTTTTCAGGCAACACAGCACTGTACTGACATGTATCTTGCAGCTCAGATTTGTGCAACAAGAGGTTTCCCTTCAGCAAGACAAAAACATGCACAGTTCTACTTGTTTTGGACTTATTCAAACATCAGTAATAGATTGCATAAAATAAATTTACATATTTCAGTGCTTATTGTAAGTGAAGATATGGTATATGGTTAATTTGAAAAAAAAAAATTCGTTAGCAGCTCAAAAAATGTAGAAATGAATAACCTCAGTAGAAAGAAGAGTTTTTCAGCTTATATGTATATGACACTAAGATTTATATGAATCTTAGAAAATAAGTAATGAATCTCTGAATGTGAGGAGTAGATGCTGGACCCGGCATTGGGCTCAAGCTATTTAAGAGTTTAACCAACTACTGCATCTGTACGTTGATTGATTTAAGAATATCTCATTTGCAAGTAGATTATTACTTCTTTATTACTCTTCACGGTGTGAACAGCCATGTTGACTTTCCCAACTCCAATCCTGTAGTCTATGTGCCACTGCATATATATTCATGCTGAGTTCATATGATAATCAAAGTATTAAATGCAAGAAATGTTTACCCTGCTGAATAGATAATAGAATATTTTCCCTCTATATATGAAAGTTTTCTAGCACCAAACTTTAGCCTTTTGATCATCTGAATCATAATAGATGCAGGACGGCTCAACTTTTCATTAATATATGTTATAGGATATACAAATATTGGCTAGATTTAAGCTTTAAATTATTCAAGTCATCTTCCTGACAATGTAGATTGCTCTTTATAAATATACAAGCTAAAAGCACCATGCTGTTGGCCAGATTACTGGGACTCTTTGGGGATTCTGCTCAGCAATCTGCCTTTGCTCACTTCTTCCAAGAAAGATTATTCCTTCTCATATTAAATCAATCCCTTGTTGTTCCATCCAGTGCATTTCACCCCCCTCCCCTTGACTCTTTGTATGTACCAGACTAGAGTAGGTCTATTTTTGAAATGGCATCATGTGGTTATGAATAATTCGACTCTAAATAATTCAGACTGATCGCGATTTTATAGGTCTTCTTGTCTCTATGCATATGTCTCAAGGGAGGCTTTCCGCAAGCACTTCCCTTTTCTCTGAAGGCTCACAAGAGATGCGAGCCGCACTGCTCTGTTGACATCAAACTCTCTTTACGCTTCTTTGCTGCAAATGACTACTCGACCATCATACCCCTCTTGAACTTCTTGATTTATAATAAGCTTCACGACGGCAACCCCTGTATGAACTATTAACCTGTTTCTGGATGTTGTAATCCTATCTTACACTCACACTAAACCCATTTTATCATATTCAACATCCAGAAAGTGTCCCACACAATCAGTAGTTCTTCCACATCCTTTTATTCCTGACAGGCATTTTACATTAGTCACTGCTTAATCTCATGATTTATCTGTATGATCTGAGTGCCAACTGTTTAAATGTACCTTTGTAAATATACACGGATGAGCCACAACCTTCTTGTATCTACATTCACTATCCATTTTTATCAGCACCACTTACCATCACCATGTCAAAATACAAACTTTTCATAACCTGTTCAAACCCTTTCCAAGTCTTATTTAAGGTCTCAAGAATTTATGGAGAGGAGAGTCATGTCAAACAAAGTCCTCTTATTTTATCCAAAAACTGTAATTGTGACAAGGCTACAAATATTCAAGGCATGACTCCGGTGACGTACAATTTACTGTAGACAATACATGCATACACATGGCGACAATACATACATGACCTGGGAGACAAACAGTGACAGACTGTTAGACACGAGGAGGCTAAATAGCAATGTAATCTAGACAGATGATTAAACAGCAGGGTTGTGCAATGACATGACATAACTGTCGGTGGAGACATGAACAAGACAAGTGGAAGACAAACAAAAGCACATGGCCACAATACGGCACATGGGAAACGTAAACAAACAAGGTGTGTGGACATAGGCGGGGCCAGGTATGAGGCTATGGTGGGAGGGTTACAATTAGAGCACAATTTGAGGATACTTGACCCCATCCTGAAGGCAGTGAATTTTCTGGCATCAAATCCTCATCATTCATCTCTAGGAAATGACCAATGAAAAAGTATACGCTGTGCGAGGCATTTAATGCAATGATTTAATCGAAATAACTCACTCTGGAGCAGTCACTTACTTGATATCCATTTAATCTCTAAGCTCTGGTTCACAGCTCATGCCAGCACCATGCCATGCTGGGAGCTGAATTTCAAACATGCTCTTTATCTTCTTCATTTACTGCTGTGCAGATGAAACAAGTGAAAATTGACTACCTCGAAAGCAGCAGAGTCCGCAGTTGCTAACGCTAGCATTATTGGTCAAGCTCTTTCAGAATGTCTATTGTTGGGCTGGACTACTTTAGCTTTAGGTAGTCCTGATGACCTGCTGGGTGAAGACAGTTTCAACAGTGTTTTCCTTCCAGTCTCAGTCAGTCACATTGCCTTGATAATCCATGGCGTACTGTGAGGAAACCTATGGATGAATCACTTTGCTGCCTTCCCTCAGGAAGTCTAAGGCTGATAAGCTTTGCTACTGTTTGATCTCTGTGGTCCTTCATCCATGTGTAAAATCCCCCACCTCTGGAAAAACAGAAAAATCAAACACATAAACCTATTAAAAACTTTTCCACGTTGTGTAGCGTAGCCTCGTAGAAATAATTTTTTTTCCTTTGGACTGGAGAAAAGATACAACCCTTATGTCTGAAAGATCCATGAGAACATTCAGGAGCGTTTCATCCCTTGATCTTATTGAACTAGCTCTGTTAATGAGGGCCCCATTTGGATTCAGGATCAAATTAAATCTAGCAAAATTAGAGCTACAGTTACCTGAGATTACATGAAAGATTTATTAAAAGACTACAAAGTCCAGAATTTTTCAGTAATTTCACTGCAGATGTAGAAAGAAATCTGATAACTATGGCAAGTTAACCATCATCTTACTACTTTCTGTAGTGCAGCTCAGTTAAAATGCTGATGTTGTTACAAAAGACCAAGTGTTATGGTCAAGATATTTTTAAATGATTACATCAATGAATGGAATACTGACATGATTTAGCATTTGACAATAAAAACTAGATAGACAGAACTTCCCAAATGAAAGAGCAAAGTCGTAGTGGCAGGAAATACACATTGTGTGTGAGACATCACTGGACATGACTCTGTCCTACCTCACTCTTCTAACATAAACGTTTGAGGACCTGATGCAGCAGAATTTGTGGATTTTATCATCAAATCAAAACAAAAACACAGAAATAAAAGTCCAGGTTGTCACAGATGTTCAGTTTAATGTGTGATCCCAACCTTTTGAGTGGTAGTGTATATAAGTATAATAAGTTAAGATAAAGTACAATAATAGTATATAAGAATACTTATAAATTAAGTATAATAATAGTTAAGATCAAATTAACCCAATTAACATATTTACACAAGTATAGTCTAAAATGCACAGTAAGAGTGGCAACTTATGATTAATAATGTGTATCCATATAAAAATATAATACTCTCTATATTGTGATATACAGGGGTTAGACAATGAAACTGAAACACCTGTCATGTTAGTGTGGGAGGTTTCATGGCTAAATTGGACCAGTCTGGTGGCCAATCTTCATTAATGTCACATTGCACCAGTAAGAGCAGAGTGTGAAGGTTCAGTTAGCAGGTAAGAGCACAGTTATATAGTATATTACAATGCACACAACATTATGGTGACATACCAGAGTTCAAAAGAGGACAAATTGTTGGTGCACGTCTTGCTGGCGCATCTGTGACCAAGACAGCAAGTCTTTGTGTCTAAATATTATTGAGCCACTTTGGGGTGTTTTGGAAAAGCGAGTCAGGAAACGGTTTCCTCCACCAGCATCACGTAGTGACCTGGCCACTATCCTGCAAGAAGAATGGCTTAAAATCCCGCTGACCACTGTGCAGGACTTGTATATGTCATTCCCAAGACGAATTGATGCTGTATTGGCTGCAAAAGGAGGCCTTACACCATACTAATAAATTATTGTGGTCTAAAACCAGGTGTTTCAGTTTCATTGTCTAACCTCTGTAATTCAGCACAGTTTAGACAGCACAAGATAAATACTGTCTGTGTGTTAAGGAGACTTGTAGAGCTTTATTGCAGTGGGCAAGAAAGATGTCATATGGTGCTTTAAACAGAACACAGCTGTGTCACTCTGTCATTGAATGTTCTCTGTTTTCTCAGTGTTCACCAAGATTGCTAGTAGCTTGTTGAGAGACCTTTGTTCTGCCACAACCTCCAAAAAGCCTAGCTTTATTCCTACAACAGAGTCAGCCTTCCTCATCAGTTTGTTTGCTGTATCACAACTAACACATTACAGCAAACATAAAAAAAATATTTCTGATAACAATTTAGCATTAGCATATAAAATATATGTGAGAGATTGTGCCTTCATATTGAATATACATCTAATGTGTAACATAAGGTTTTAGTTTGTTTCTAATAGTTTAAACATAATAAATGTACTCCGTTGATGGATTTGAGTCTTGTTCTGAGAGGCTTTCCAAAAGTGAATACTTAGCCCTACATTCTCCCTCGTCTGTAATGAACTGCCTTCACTCAGAATCCCCATGTGGCCTCTCCCCTTTTCACACAAATCTAATTAAAGAGAATATTTAAATCTTTCGAGTTCTCTAAAGATGATAACAGACTTGCTGGGCTCTTTGTTGTTTCCAGAGTTTTTGTGCAGTGCCGGAGTTGCAGGTCAGCTACCCTTTGATGAAAGTTTGTTCCTAAATGGATTTGTGCTGCTTGGGCTTCTTCTTTTATCGTGGCTGTGGCCTGCAGATTGTGTGAAATGCCATCATACCACCATACTGTACTGACTTACTTTTATTTGTATTTTCTCTACTTTGAAGGAGTAAGTTAGAATCAAAGGCACACCTAAGGACATGCAATTTTCAGAAATTAGTCACACCAAATGACTAAAGCCAGGTTACAAGGACTAATTTTAGCATAGGCAGATTGAATTTAAATTTAAAGATTTTGAAAAGCTGATTAAAATCATTGTAGAGTTATTTTCAGAGCTTCTGCCTTTGCTTGCAACATTAGCATCCAGTCAAATTTGGTAATGGATGATGGGGTAGCTGTGGCCTGGTGGTTATAGATCTAGTCTTGTGAACAGAAAGTTGCCCTTTCAATCCCCTTGTGTGTGTGTGTGTGTTTCATTGCATGGATGTGTTATGTGAAGAGGTCAAATTCTAGTGTGTGCACTCTCATTGGCATAAAGTTTAATCTAATCTGCACCATTAGCCCGGCCCCACACAATTGCCATCATCTGGTTAATAATTAATAGTAATTATAATAGTAATAATAGTACTATAGGTAGTAATAATAATAATAATGAAAATAGGTTGTAATTTACACTATTACTGTAAAGAGCTGCTCCTGCCTACCATCATCAATGTGACACAAGCCTAACAGACACATTCATTATATAGAACCTTCTGTCATAAAACCTACAGAATAAACACAAAGTGTAAAAGTGAATGAAATAGTTTCAATGTCAGGAGATAATCACACAGACTGCTGTTCAAAAGTTTGGAATCACCTGTCATAGTTGTAATGTAAAAATACCATCAGAATTCAATTCATGATACAATATTGACTATAAAAAAGTAATCAAGGACATTTCAGAAGTGTAAGCAATGCAAAATAATGCATATTTTGTCTTGTACAAATATTTAAAAACAAAAAAAAACACCATTTACTTCAACTAAAAGAAACGACTAAGAACAGAGGTTTAAAATGATAAAAAAAAATAAAGTGACAGCTTCACTGTATCTTATATAACTATAAACATAAACAATGCAGAATAATGTGAGCTTTTCATATATGAAATTTTAATAGTAACCAGAATGGAAGAAGCTCTAAGCCAGCTAAAAAGCGTGGATATAGAAGTATGAGTCACATCATTTTGGTGTGGGTTAAATAGTTTGTGACAATTACAAAAAATGTCAGTCAACAAAAAATGCATTAGATGACAATGTTCACAATGAACATATCATCCACCTCTGGATGCACATCATCACATTTTTGCATCATGATGTGTGATGATGCAATGTTACAGCATTAATAATAGTTGGAAGAATATTTTCAATATGTAGTTTTATGCAAATATTTGTGCACTCCTGGGCAAAACAACATTTTTGTTGCCAAATTCAAAATGTTATTTTTATTTATAAAATCATTTATTTAAGTAATCATGTAAAAAAAAAATCACATGATGTACATAATCCACGCAACATTGGTACTGTATAGCAGTATGCAAAAAAATCTGTAAGCAAATAACATGTTTGTTGATATACTCTGCAGAGAGCAAAATTAATTTGGCATTTTTTTACACATTTAAAAACATTTATACAAAATAAAATTCAATTAAAAATATGTCAGAATGTCTGTACAGGCATCATTTTGTGGTTTATTTTTTCCAGTATGTTACATTCAGTAACTTATTAGTATTTGGATATAAAATATGCAGAATATGTTGACAAAACATTAATTCATAAAGGATACTCAAACATTTACCTATTATGAACAAAATGAAAAAAAAAATGAAATTAGATTTCAATGTATTTTGGAATTAAACCACTTAATTTCAGTAATAATGTTTGACCACTTTTCAAATCAGAGGCATTATTTAGTGCTTGTTATTCCTTTTTTTTAAACAGTGATTCTCAACTTTTCAACAGTAGGATCCACAGATGAGTGTGGGAAGAATCTCAGCATGTATGAAGCTCTGGTCTCATCACATGATGACTCACCCCAGCACTAACCCTTCCCAGCCCTCATGCAAAGAGCCCGGTTTCAAATACCACATGAATCATGTCTTTCCTGGATGGGGGGCAGAGAAACAGCAGCGTGAATAATGGATTGGGCCGAAGGGTGGGATGAGCTCACTCTAATTGTATTAATTTTTCATATCTGTGTGGAACTATAACCTTGGCTCTAAAGACCGGGAGAGCCAGGCATAAAGACTTGTTTGCACTGGGCAGGAAGATGAGCTTGCCATTGACATTAATGAAACAAAGTAAGCATGGAGTGATCTACCTCACACATCACAGGACTTTGGATTCACCCTGTTCTTAAACATGCAAGAGGCTACTGCACTAAATCAGATCTAGGTAGTGTGAGGTATCTGGCCAGTAAGCTTAGAAAAACAATAACATTAAAATTAAGACAAATCAGAGACAATAATGGAGGAATAAAAATGTCTGAAAGTGATGATTCAACCACATTGATAATCTTATATTTGATTATATAAAGCCATTAGCCCAGACGCAAATTAAGATCTAAGAACTGTCTCAGCTTGGGCTGCTTTTAGAATGAGTTACAATACTGTTCAGCCAAAAAGTCCAGATGTATACAATGGCATGCACAAGTTTGGGCATTCTAATTCTGTCAATAATGAGAAGAGGGACTGATCTCCAAAATACATTTATTTAAAGATAAACATTGTTTTCGTAATTGTATCAAAATGAGTGTATTATTTTTGCTTTGAACAATTTTAAAGCTAAAATGAAAAGGAGCACCATACAAAAGGTTAGGTGCCTTTAGAGATTTGATCTATCAGGTAACTTTTACTTATATTTAATTTTTTTCCTCACATTTTGTCTCTCTAAAAATGTTATTCCTCTCTTCTAAAACCTCGATTACAACTACATGCAAATACCCAATTATGCAAATTAGGTGATGACGCTGTATAGTGACTTCTAGCAACTTTTAGGACAGTCGATAGCTACTTTCCTTACTGATGTGTTGACAACAGTGCATTTGCATTGTAGTTGTAATCCAAGCTGTATGAGAGAGGAACAACATGTTTGGAGAGACAATAAGTGAGGCAAGAAGTAATAAGTAAACACCCTAAATCTGTTTAGGACTACAAATGAACTTTATGAAATGAAAACTTATGAAATGAAACTTCATGACTTTAATATTTTGCCTAGACCCACATTACATAAATCAGTTTTGTCCTGTATTGTTTAATGTTAGAATATCACATTTAATGTGATCACATGCCAGCATGGAACAGTGTTCAGCCATAGCTAATACCATGGTGGCTTCAGCCTTTTTTACAGAGTAAATTTTTTTACTCATTAATGGTAGTTTGGTTTGGGTGGAACTGTTATAAGGTTTTGCCTTTTGAGTATGTTTTTGAGTTGTCATGTGTTTCTTTATATCACATAGTTTCAAGTAGAAATCAGCCTTACAATACAGGCAGCGTGTCCGTGTATCATCTCCAATACATGGCCTCAACCAGCCCATAAATTCAGTGGGGAGACTGTGTGAGGCTACCGTGAGACTAACCGCCTGTCAGTGCTTTGGGACAGTGGAAGGGCTCATGGAGCACCCACTGCTCACTGGGGACAGTAACTGCAGAATGATTGGTGCTTTCACATGGAGTCTCCAAAAGTTTCCAATAACACCAGGAAAAGTTGATAGATTTGTTGCTAGTTGCTAGTTAAAAAAAAAAGTCGCTAAATGGCAGTTAAGTGGTGTAAAATGTCAAGTTGAAAACATTCAGAAAGAACTGCTTGTATAATTGCTAGAAAGGCAAATCAAAATCTCACTGGGAGTGCAAAAACCCTTTAAGCAGATTATTGTACAGCAACACCTGCACATACATGAACTTGATGTAAGAGCTATCAGAAGGAAACATTTGCTGCAATCTCACCACATAATTTATCATTAGAAGTGTGCAAATGAACATTGAGACAAGCTTGATACATTTTGGAAACAAATCTTGTGCACTGATTAATTAAAAATATTATTTTTATATAATATAATATATTATATATTTATATAAATATTAACATTATAGTATATTTAGCATGGGGGTGAAATTATGAATGGTTTGTCGTTGTTTTGCAGCCAATGACATGATCATCTAACTGGAAAGGGAAGCATGGATTTAAGAATGGATTTAGTTCAATACAAGCACATTCTAGTTGCTGATATCACACATTTTATATAAAAAAGCAGAAGATGAACAGAGAATAATCTTAATGATTCTAAACACAGCTCAAAATCTACTACCTTATAAAAGTGAAAATCGAAGTTTTTGCTTGGCCCTGACTTGAACATCATAGATTATCTGTTGATTAACCTCTGAAGAGCAGTGCATGCAAAATAGTCTCAGAATCTAACAGACCTAGAAGCCTTTTTCAAGGGAAAAAAGATTTAAAAATCCCCCAAACAAGGACTGAAATTACAAGCTGTGATACTTGACACAGGGTGTTTTACTAAGTACTGGCCATGCAGGGTGCCCAAACTTTTGCTTTGGACCTTTTTCCTTTTTTATTTTGAAAAGGTAAAAGATGGAAATAAAACAGTAATCTCACTTAAACATTAGGTTATCTTTTACTTGATTAGCTATTAATAATAACAGAAATCAGTTATTAGTGACCAGTGGTGCCCAAACTTTAGCATGCCACTGTATTTAAATATTGTTACTGTTAAAAAACAAAACAAAACAAAACAAGTATCTCCAAAATGGTAACTTTATTTTGTGATGAAGTATCAGTTTTAAAGGTACAGTAAAAATGTACTGTTTAATTTTATGTGATTAAGAGGGAATTGCTTATTAAAATACACCACTAATACATTACGTTACATTATTAAACTAGCCTAAAGCTAGCCAAGAAAACACCAAAATCTCCCTGCAGAAAGGCCAGTTATGAAACCTGTTTCTGTCTTGTCCACATGCCTTTTGTTTATGGTTATTTCATCCACATGCTACATCATGCCTCTGCCAAGTCATGCCCCATCATGTTTAGTTATTGTGCTCACCTGTCTCGTGATTCCACAGCCCTGGTTCCCAATCTCATGCCTAATTATGCTTGGTTTAATTTTTTCCTCATGTGGCACAGTCCTCGTCAGTCACTGTATTGTCTTACCTGTATACTCGACCTGTCAAGTGTAGACTCTACATGTTAAATAGACTCTGCAAGAGTCTTTGTTTAATAAATTTTTTGTCACCCTCTGCCTCCGACTCCTCCACCCCTTCTTATACCATTTCACAAGAAAGTTGCTTCTAGTAGTAACAAAATTTCACATTGCAACAAGTTCATGGATCTGCAACTCCAGATCTGAAGAGCTGCTGTCCAATGGAGTTTGGTGATGTTTAAACATTCCTTAACTGACAATGAACTGTTGTGTTGAGTCAGGTGTGTTTGAGCAATTACCAAACTGTGCTGGATAGTGGATCTCCAGGAGTATAGTTGCTGACCTTCTTATCTTTGACCCCATGAATTTGGGACCCTAGGTGAGCCAATAGAAAATAAAATTAGAATAATATGCTCAGTTAAAATTATGCTGCTTGTCACTCAAATTTGTTGACTTGGTAACTAGTGTTAGTCATTCAATAAATTATACATTCCTTCTAAACCACATCATAATCCACCCTGGTGAAAAAAACAGCAAGGCAGCGGTCTTTTGTAGAGCACTATATGTAGTGCATTGCACTATGCACTGCATTCCAGTCATGTGCAGAGTGTTCATTATCTATGTCATCAGAGCCACTAAAGATGCCATGCTTCACAGGGATCAGGCCACTGCTGCACTCCACATCTAGTTACTTGTACTAATCAGAGCCTGAGGTTTGCGGTATGCAGTGTGATGGTGAGGAGTGCAGAATGTTTCTCAGTGACACACAGAACAGCTGGAAGGACTTACGCCCACTCTGATTGGACTCACTTCATCCAAATGAGCTCTGGTTTGATCTTCTCAGCCACACCTGCTGTGAAGAAATCTGCAGCTGAGCACTCAGCTAGGCTAATTGACAGTTCATTTTGTACACTATACCTGTAAAACTAGGCTTGCCAGGTTTTCTGACACTGGGAGGCTGTTGGAGTTTGCTGTGATGGAGAATTCTAGTTGATGTGTTGTGATTTATTTATCAAAAGTTTGGAATTCAGCTGCATCAATTCTGAAATTCAATTACAATCACAATAGTATTCAATTAAGCATGCATTCTTTTTTGGTCAAAATAAAATTCTAAAGGTGTTTTAAATTTGAATTACCTACACTTATCATCCATAAAGAACAGGTGAAGTAAATAACATTGATTTTCTTGTTATAATGGTACTTGTAAATGGATGAGAATATATTAACCAGCAACTGAACAGTCAGTTCTTGATGGCTAGATGACTAGATCAGGACATTTCTAAAATAGCAGGTGTTGTCAGGTGTTCAGGGTGTGCGGTGCTTAGTACCTACCACACATGGTCCATAGAAAGACAACCAGTAAATCACTGACATGATCATCGACACCCAAGATTCAGTGATGTTCATGGAGAGTGAAGACTAACACATTTGTTCTAATCTGTAATTTCTTCTGTTGCACACATTTCTGGTAAATGCTGATTATGATAGAAAGGTATCTGAACTCACAGCTAGTCTCAGATTGGTGAGAAAGTCCATGCCAAGCCCTGTCCAATGCTGAAAGTGCAATACAATGGGTATGTGAGCATCAGAACTAAACTTGATGAGTGGAAGAAGACATGTGGTTGGTCATGTGTGTTGGTGTCATTTATCTGGGAAAGAGATGGCAGGATGCAGTATAGGAAAATTAGAATTTTGAAAGTTTGTGAATGACCCACATTCTCTTGAGATTCAGTAGTGGACAGATGTCCTGACATTTTCTTTTACATTTTTTATTATACATTTAGGAATTCATGGCCTAAACCATGATACTACCACCATCGTGTGTTTCACAAATCAGTTGAGGTTTTTAATTTGGAATGCAGTGTTTTCCTTTCTCCAAACACAATGCTTCTCATTTAAACCAAAAAGCTCTAGTTTGGTCTCATCCGTCCACAAAACATTGATCCAATAGCCTCCTGGCTTGTCTATGTGATCTTTAGCAAATTGCAGATGAGCATCAATGTTCTTTTTGGAGATCAGTGGCCTTCTCCTTGCAACCCTGCCATGCACACCCTTGTTGTTCAGTGTTCTCCTGATGGTGGACTCATGAAAGTAAATTGGGTTCCTTTTTTGACCTCGCAGATTATTACATGCCTTGTTCTTTTTTATTTATTTATTTATTTATTTATTTTTTATTATTATTTTTTATCCCCTTCCCAATGTAGTAGTAGCCAATTAGCCCATCCCCTCCGTTAGGCCTCTCCCCATCACTTTGCAATGTTCCTGACTCTAGGAGGGTGCAGGCAAGCACAAGCCTCCTCTGTTGTGTGTGATGCAGCCACCGACTCTTTTCAAACCACCGCTGATACACCGTCACTGCCTAACGCACTCGGAGGAAGGCACACAGGGTCCCCAGCTCCGATTAGACCAATCAGTAGACACCTGAGCCAGCGGACATTGCAATGTGAAAGTGATAGCAAGAGTGAGAGCGCCATCTACCCGCCCAGAGAGAGCACGGCCAATTTTTGCTCTCTTGGGCCCTGGCTGTTGATGGCAAACAACATGACCAGGATTCGAACTCGGGTCATAGTGGTAGCGTCTTTTTTCCCAGCTGAGCCACTCGGAGCCCACATGCCTTGTTCTTGGCTTGATTTTTGTTGGTTGACCACTCCTGGGGAGGGTAATAATGGCCTTGCATTTCTTCAATTTGTACAAAAATGTCTTTGTAAAGTTGGTTTTGTAAACATTTCCAGTCTCATGAGCATCAACAACTCCTCTTTGGAGGTTCTCAGAAATCTTTTTGTTTGTGCCATGATACACTTCCACAGACGTGTTGTTAATGACTTTGAAAGATCCCTGTTCTTTAAATAAAACAAGGCACCCACTCACAACTGATTAACACCTGACATCTAGCTCAAATTTTACTTTTAAATTATCTGCTAATCCCAAAGGTTCACATACTTTTTCCCACTCACAGACATGTAATATTCAGTCATTCCGTAACATTTGTTTGATTTGGTTTGATGTGCTTGTAGGCCTTGTGTCACAATCTGATGACATTTTAGATCAAATTTATACAGAAATATAGAAAATTCTAAGGGCTCCCAATTTTTTAAGCACCACTGTAAAAAGTTAGCATAATGGAAAAATTGATGAATAGGTGTCAACTTAAAAAAAATGTGCAGATATTTTTTTTGTCAAATCTATATATTAATGAAAACTTAATTTGAAATCATAGTTTTTGGCATCATAATCAGATTAATTAGTTTTGATGATTGTGGCCAATTAGTGTGCCAATTAATCTCTCATATGCAGGCTGATGGTGTACCATTAAAGATATTTCATGCTTGGCTTTTAGTCCAGTTCGAGCCTTGTTGAACAATGGTAGATGTTACATGGGCTCTTAGCTGCATAAATGTTTCAGTCTACATTAATACTGCAACATGCTGGACACCTGTTTCAACACTGGAGCTCCACTGAGGAGCAACAAATGATGAGCATTCATGAAGGCTGTGTGGAACTTTTTTTTTTTTTTTTTTTGCCAATTTTCTTCCCAATGTGGTAGTAGCATATTAACCCATCCTATCTGCTAGGGGGCTCTCCTCATCACTTTGCACTGTCCCTGACTCTAGGAGGGTGAAGACATGCCCACGTCTCCTCTGCTGTGTGTGATACGGCCACCACCTCTTTTCAAACTATCACTTGATACACAGTCACTGGGGAGCCAACGTGCTCAGAGGAAAGCGCAGGGTTCCCAGCTCCAAATGGACCAATCAGTAGATGCCTGAGCCAGCGGACATTGCAATATGTGAGTGATAGGGAGGGTGAGAGCACCATCTACTCACCCATTGCCAATTTTTGCTCTCTTGGACCCCAGCTGTTGATGGTAAACAGCATGACCGGGACTTGAACTTGCGATCCTCTGGTCTGGTGTCAGCGTCTTAATCTGCTGAGCCACTCAGGGTCTTAAAGATGTTTTGCTTTTGAGAAGATTCTGACTAAGATCTTTGTACTGAAGAAGTCAGACCCTGCACTGCATGTTTCTTTTCTTCTATTCACTTTGCAGTGTGTTGTGTTGGTGTTTTACTGGTGAACTGAAAGAGTAAATAGATGAAGCATTGAATTTAAGGACAACTGATAACATTGGTGTACATTAGACCCCCATAATCTTTTTACAGTCTGAAGAGGATAAAACCCATGAATAGATTTTATTCTCATTTGAGGTATAAAACACAATATTCCATCCCTGAGGCTATGACTGGAGCAGAGGTACAGTACCTTTTGCTTGGTGGAGATTAGAAAAAATGACTTTGAAAACATCAGCAGCCTTTTATATTGTGTGAATATTTCACAATGAATTTTAATAATGAATGACTTCCAAAAACTTAGTGCTTCAATAAAAATGCATTATAAAGGTATTCATAAGACACATGTTGCTTTATAAATGTTAAAAATACATTTCGTTACTGATTCTGTATTGCAGTATTACAGCAAGTACCTGTCAGAAACATGGCTGATGTAGGAGGGGAGGAAGGGGATCCAAAACTCAGACTTTCTTATAGAAAACAAACTACTGTACATATTGAGGCAAAACTATGAAAATGTACTAGACTGTGGATGATGAACAGAATTTGACATGAAGACAAACAATGACAGATGAGGTTTGAGACACTGAGAACGCTTTATAGCAATGTAAATAAGACAAATTATTAAACAGTAAGGTTGTGAATTAAACAAGACATGACATGGCTGAGGGTGGAAACATTATGTTGACAAGACGTGGAAAACGTAAACAAACAGGGAGCACATGGACAGAAATGAGCTGGGGTTGGGACGGGGGATTTCACATTACCTAGCAAGACCTCAGTAACCACCGGAGATACCATGGCAGCTGATTAGTAACCCCTTATTAACCATCTTTGGAACCATAGCAACTACCTAACTACTTAGCATCCACAATAAATACCATACCAACCTGTAAAACATCATAGCAACCATGTACCAACCACCTTAGAGTTGTTTAGGTTGTGCAATCAATAAAGTATTTTTTTCAGGAAATGCACATTATTATTATTATTATTATTATTATTATTATTATTATTATTATTATTAATTCACCAATTTTTTTCTAACAGAATGTTGGCAATTTGTGAACTTTATCAGATTTTAGTGGATTTAGTTATAAACCATCCCTTCATCTTCTAAATGATAAGTCAGTGTTTACAATTATTCATCATTTGCAGCACATACAAAGTTAATTATGCAAAAGTTAAAATAAAATGATTTATTTTATACATGATTTGTAAAAATAAGTACATTTTTTACAGAGAATAAACCTATATACATTTTAATGCACACACTTTATTAACTGAATGTCATATTTGACATATTTGATATTGTATGTTTCAAAATGTTTCACTCCTTAAACATATGTTTTGCCTCACTGACTTGATTTGTCTCACATATGGAGGGCAATGTATTATCCAAATAAGCTATGAGGAGAACTGAAGATATGGATACATTATTTAAAACACTATGCCCAAAACATGGTCAGGACCATCATCACTAATGTTGCCTTTGTTACACTAGAATGCAGTAAAGCTGTTTTATTTGAGAAAGCACACCTGCACAGCACTGTTTAATAAACCTTGCAGAAAATGTAGGCCTAATGCATCAGGTCCCGAGACCCCCTGACATTTCTTTTTGAGCTTGTTCTATTGCTGTACATATAGGTACGTTTTGTTCTTAAACCAGATTTCAGTAGTGTACAGGAATAGAGCCTGTCACTCTATCTATCAACAGAATCATTATCAGAGAATTTGTCAAACAGGCAATTACATGTAAACCAGAACTGCGAGGGCCTGTGATGGAGAAAACCACTTTCAATGTAACAAAAGAACAAAAGATGAGAAGAAAATTAGGTCTGCTTGTAGAGTAGAGCAAGGACCTAAAACCAGGGCAAATTTAAAACAAAATACAGGGCACTGACATCACTAAGCACAAAAATTATTACTGGACCAATATTATTTGACCTGACAGTGTCATAGTCCAGGTTACACTAAATCTAAATACAAATTATTCCCATATAATGGAAAAACTGAATTTTCCTTCATTTGCTATAAATAAAAGCTTAAACTAAACTACACAATCAGATTTTGTCAGTTATCTGATTATTCAAGTAGATGTGTTAACATACTCTGATTAGGTTTAAATACAATTATGGTCTAATAGTCCTGCTAAGAAATCTGGATTTGAGTGTATCTGTGTTTGTGTGTGTATTTGTGTGCGTGTCAATCCTCCATCAATTCTCCTCATCATGCTCATAAACCACTCACCTGTTTTTCTTCTCTCTCCACAGATGTTACTACAGCCTTTGAGATCCAACAACCCAACATCTTGCCCACTGGATCCCATACCATCCACACAGCTCTTGTCCATCTCTCCTGACCTACTACCTTTCATTTCTTTTATCATAAACAGCCCTCTGTCGTCATGTTATGTTCTATCTGCATTCAAGACTGCTAGGATGGTTCCCATCCTGAAGAGGCCTATACTCTGAATGCTACTCTAATGTCAGCAGCTACAGACCGGTATCACTCTTGTCTTTTCTTTAAAATTTTTTAAAAGTGCTGTTTATAACCAGCTGTCTGTTTTTCTTTGAGTAGGGGAAAATTGCACACCCTTTAATATTATGCAAAATGCGTTATCTATATTAAATGATTATTTTATATTTATAAATGTAATAGTATTTCAAAAGCATTATATATATATATATATATATA
>BRDA01046991.1:31549-52014 GCA_036984385.1 Crenuchus spilurus
GATGACTTTAAAAAAAACGTCAGTATACTGTATATATAATGAATATCATAGAATTTTATGTTTTATATTTTGTCTGAAGCACTTCTGTATTATTCTGTTTACAAACAATAAGAAACTTGGCCTCTGATGTAATTTAAAGTTCATTTAAAGTTATTTATATAGATAAAGCCTAGAGGTTTATGTTTGAAGAGCATGTCATGTTCCTTATTTGCATATGAAGGCTATATGCAAATAAAAGGTGAACTCTGATTTTATTTGGATCGTTTTTATTTCTAAAGTATTATATAGTTATTGGAGGAGGAAGTTTCAAATACTTACATTTTCAGATATTAGTAGCACAGACTTCCATTGTAGGGATTCTAAGCAGTTTTTTCTGAGGCCTTCATATAATTTATATCTATATCAAAATTATATTATATACACCGAAATTAAGGAAAATATCATGATATAAATTTTTACCATATCGTCCAGCACTATACTCAACCGAAACTGAAACTGGCCTCATAGCATTGATTTAGAAGCTCAAGACAACTATATCTGCCAGAATGTCATCAGTTCTTATCTTTCTTGAACTTTCTGCAGCCTTTGACATGATCAACCATGAGATCTTCCTGTCCATCTTCTCCAACCTCAGGATCACTGACTCTGCATGGAAGCGGTTCAGATCATATTTAGAGGGGTGGTCCTAAAAACTGTAATGACCAGTGTGTATCTAACACCTCTGTTTATTCAGTTCAGAGCTCAAAAGTCTTGGCTAGAAATGTTGTTTTTTTCACAATATATCTGCACATGTCGGCGCGGTGGCTTAGTGGTTAACATGTTCGCCTCTCAGCGCTGAGTTCGAGTCCCCATTTGAGCGGACTTTCCATGTTCTGCCCATGTGTGCGTGGGTTTCCTCCAGGGTCTCCGGTTTCCTCCCACAGTCCAAAAACATGGAGGTCAGGTGGATTGGGTACTCTAAATTGTCTGTACGTGTGTGTGTATATATGTGTGCATGTGTGCACCCAGCGATGGACTGGCGCCCTGTCCTGGGTTTAGTTGAATAGTGTAATGCCCTGCACTGCGTCCAGTGAGGGGGTAGAGGACTAACCGCGACCCTGATAAGGATTAAGTGGTTGTGATATTGGATGGATGGATATCAGCACATCTGAAAATAGGTTTTTGGAAAGTCAGTTTAGAGCAGATATAATCAAAATATAGATTTATGACACTTAGTGTTTTGCCACTGTTGTTGCTGAGCTTGTGCTGAAAAAAAGCCTGTGATTTTTTTAGATGGGTGTAATCTATAAAAAGGTAAGGCATGTCAGATGACATCAGAGTATCTGATATACCCTCAGACTCCAGAGGGCTAAGCCAGCACTAAAACTACCAGGTGGTGGACTTTGATTTAATGCCAGTGGGATCCTCATGTTATGAACACAAACATTAAAGTTCAACTTCAGTTCTCATTTAGGCATGTTTATATAGGGGACATGGACAACAGTTTCTTGGAGTTCATGTTTCTGCACTGCCTACTAGTCTGCCTGTGTCACTTTTGTCCATCTCTCATTGAAAATGAAGGATACCTGATTGCCTCTTGCCATGAAAGGCCCTTCACATCTGTACAAGTGAAACTGCACTCATATTCTCTTAAAGATCTTTCTATAATTATCCAGTTTGTTCCTCCACACACTTTGTGGAGATATCCATGGCCTACTCTATAGAGACAAAGTGCAGAAGTGACACTAATATAATGTTAATGGTCTGCTGAAGCATGTAAGTGCTTGTTTCATTCATGAGGGCACATAATCAGAAAGCTGTTAATTTCATTTGGAGTTTCACTGATGCCTTCCAGAGAGCCACAGCAGAATGATCAGTCTGAGCCACTTCTAGGATGAGATGATTTCTGAATCAAGCTTCTGAAGGTTTCAGTTCAGTTTACTCTGGATGATGAAAAAGGGCTGATTCTTATGTAGAGTTTAACCCTTAGAAGTCCCTGCTATTGGAAGCAATAACAAAAGCATGTTGTATTTTTTCATGTATTAGTTCTCATAGGTATTTCACTGGAAGAACTGAAGTAATTCTATTGAAAGTTCAGATTCAAAATTTTCAATGTAAAGAGGATATATTTTTTTATAAGTTACTGATCTGAGTTTTTTGTAGAAAGAAAAAAGTTCTTTACATTTCTGCCATTTTAAAATATTTACTAACTGCACATACACTAACCTGTAGATATACAAAATGTAAATGTAATGGATTACTTTTACTATAGACTCATGTGGAAATGTAGACACTCCTGATCATATTGCAGGATTACATATTATTACAAGAAATTATGTACTGTAATATATATATATATATATATATATATATATATATATAATATAATTATGCAGTTTGATTTGAGTATTATAGATATTCAAAATGTAAGTTATAACAGAAAATTTTTTTTACAGTTAATTCTTAATTCTGTGACCCATTTACAATAAGTGTACATTTTATGCACATTTAAATTATGTAACCAATAACTGATCAGAGTAGTCATATTAAGAACTATTACGTATAAATTAATCTGTAATTAATTAATCTCTTTACTTTTAAAATAGGAAGGATTATTATTAGTAGTATTTAGTATTATTAGTAGCAAACATTAATATTTGTAATTTGCTTCTATTCATTAATTGCAACATTAATAATGTTTTAGATGTGTTCTTATTGTGAAGGATTAACCATTCATTAATTATCTTTCAATGTATTGAAGCCATGAGGGTTAAGTGATACTAATTAAGGTGAAGTAATATTTATTAAACACAGTCTTACCTTTATTGTTTTGGTAATATATTGAACAATATGTAATGGTTTATTACTGCATGTAGTTTTTAAAATAATACATTAGAAGCAAATAAACGAGGGAACATTGAATTTAGTACTTATAAATGTAGTATCATTACCTTTTGACCATTTTAAAATCTTTATTAGAAAACAACCCAATATTGTCAAGTGACTTAATTCCTGGTTATTAATTAATAATATATTTTGGTTGAAAACATAGGTCCAGTCAGCAATACTGTACCAAAGGTGTAACCATTCAAATAGTTTATTAGCAATGGTTTGGTGGTAAAACATCACTATAATATGCATATAATATTCACTTTCAATCTTACAAAAATACATATACAATACATCAACAATACAAGTGGATATGTTTTGAGCTGAATATAAAAATAATCAGTGATTATGTATGTATGACTGTGATTGTGATATAGTCCTGTATATTGCATGTGCAGCATGCATTATGCACTGGACTGTTTTCTTCACTTTCACAGTACATAGATAGAGATTCATTCACACAGCATCCAGTTCTTCATCAGCTGCTGATGAGCATAAATGGTTTATAATTAAAACCCTATTTAAAGGACCAGTTCATTCAGAAATCGTATTTACCCAATTTTCCACTTACCACAGATGTATTGCGCTACATATTCAATCAGCCAAAACATGTCTGGAGTTCAAATTTTTCTTCCTTAGTTTAGAATTATAGCTGTGAGGCTAATTTACAAACAGAATGCAAAATTAATCTAAATAGCCTGGTTGTTTTGGAAAAATACATCACTGAAGCTTCTCTTAATCTGTGTAAACCTCATCCAGACCTTAATGAAGGTCTTACAGAGTAGGACACAGTATGTCTTACTGTGAGCTTTAATGATGAACAGAAACGCTTGTCTGTGCAGTGGCAGTGAGGTTTTATTAATTTGTAAAGCTCCCAGAAGTCATACTCTGTTCTAAACCATGCTGACCACTCTCCATTTTGACTGCGGAGACCTTCTGCAGTCAATATCTGAATGGAATGTGAGCAGGTTGAGAGACGTTTTGGTGATGTATTTTTGATAGAAATAGCATGGCTATTAAAGTGACTATTGAGTTCTATTGTTAGCAATTTTAACCTCACTAAAGAAGCTAAATTTGTTGGCCAAGTCTTAGTTGAGTGGAGGTCTGAGGTAAATATGATTGGGTGAACTATTCCCATAACACAGTATACAGTGACAAACATGTACAGCACAGCTGAACCCATTGGCACCTTGTCTTAATTCACAAAATACACAACCAATACAGTGAAGATAAAATAAACCTTCAACACATACAAAATCTATATTATGTTCTATATGTTACTCTGTATGAATATACATTCTTCATGGTAATGAATGAGAGGTCAGCTGTGGAAATGACAAACATTATGGGACAGTGATTTGAGACTTCAAGCTTGTTTAGCATTAAATAGAATCTGTGAAATATCCCTGTTAACATTAACATTAACATTCAGATTGGACTGTACAACTGCTTTATATATGCTATGAAACATAACTGTACAAAGTTCAAGTTAATTTACATTGTACCTGCACAACATTCCAAGCTGAAAAGATGATTTGTATACCAAATTGTCAACTGAGCTGCTTTCCAGGACTTTCACAGGCTTCAACTAGCAGCCCTCAAAACCACGAAAAAGCACAGCCCTCAGCATACCACATAATCTTTATCATTCCATTGCTAAAAGCAAAGCTTCACCCAGAAATCACTTACCTCAGATAACAGATGATCAGCCTAGACTTCACCTTTTTTGTTTAAAACTGTAGCTGTGAGGCATTACTAAGAAACATTAGAACTGAATAGTCACCTAAATAGACTAGCTGTTCTTATACAAATACATCAAAACCTCTCTCAATCAGCTCAAACCAGATCAAAATGTAAGTGTGATTTCTGGGTGAACAATTCTTTAAACTGAAGCACTTATGTTTAACCCCAATCACTCAGTGCCTCACCAATAACAATAGAATAAAGATAGAAAAGAGTATTTTGTGTAGTAGCACAATATAATCACATCATTATTGAGTTCATGATGAGTTCAGAGATGGAACAATGTAAGTGCTTCAACAAAGAGATGCTATAATATTACACAATGTTCTTTAGCATGTGCAGGTTGTACAGCATGTAGGTCAAGACTTATTGATTATCCACCGCTGTTTGGCCCAAGAACTCTATGTTAATAGCAGCAGGGCTAACACGGGCCCTTGCCTATATAAAAAAATATTAAGGATGGCCCCAAACCTCCATAACAAACAGACAGTGCAAACATGCCTGCTTTGAACAGCTGCATCCAGAATGATTGAAACTACCCAGCAAAAACATAACAGACATCCCTGCTGGGTAGAATGTTTGCCTACTAACAACACTACAACATTTAAAATGCTTTCAATTACATATGATTTTGCATGGCAGTGTTGTACTTTATACTGTCAGAACACCCAAAGTTGGCAAGCACAGTTACATTTCAATGCTGTGGCTGCCAATACGTTGTCAGAATGTTGTGAAGACTACATTACTTTGCTGCTATTAGTTCAATGCCAGATACTTAGCTGGCTAGCTAGTGATTGTTCTCTTACAAAAATATACTGTGGTACTACCATGATAGAACCATTATGGTTTATTGGACACTGTCATTATGGTAGTACTATGGTACTACAATGGGAGTACTAGAGTAATACAACTAGATTTATTATAATAAGTAATGTTAGCAGTTCAGTTGAACCTTGGTTATCGTTTGCCCTGGTTATCATACAATTCGGTTATCGTCGAATTTTTTGGGGGAAATTTTGTCCCAGTTATCGTTCATCTGCTCGGATTTTGTTAGTGTGCCCACATGACTTGCCACTAACTTTGTGAAAACAAAGCATCCATCTACGTGTTTGTCACTCACCCCTACATTCATTGTTCATTCTGGCTTTGTTTCTCATTGTTTCTTTTTGATAACGACCAAAACAAACTAAAGCACGTCACACTAAAGCAATCACATGCAACACTACCGCCTGAAAACAGGTGTGACAATAAATAGTGGCTGAGAACTCCAAGAACCAGTGTAAAAAACAAAGGCTGGACCACATCAACACGCTCTAATACTTAGTGTAAACCCATAAGAGTGATGTTAAATGTTAATTTATTCATTTAATTAGTCCTTTGTATTTATTTCTCATTGTTTTCTGTATGTAAACTATAGGTATTCTATATATTTATTCAGTTATCTTCAGTTTTTGTTATCATCAGGCACTTTAGAATGGATTAATGACAAAAAAAAACTATGGTACTACCATTAGGGTAGTGTACAACAAATCATGGTTCTACCACAATGTTATTACCATAGTACTTTTTTGTAAGGGTAATGTCAAATGCTAACTTACCTAATTAATATGTTAACTAATAAGATAACTAGCTAGTGAGTGTAAACTAAGATTAATTGCTAACAATGAGGTTAGTATCTTATCTGGATACTTTTTGTTATCTAAAATATTCACTACTTATTAAGGTCTGCCATATTAACTAGGTAAAGGTAAACTACCCTCAGATGTCTGCTGGGCTGCTTCTGCTTTATTTTCTAGCTTTATGGCTAAAAGAAAGTAGTAAACAGCCTATCCTGTATTATTCAGATAAAGCTAAGCTACCTGCCTATTTATTTGTAGCTTCCTACAGCATCACTTGGGCTTCCAGCTTGCATGGGGCCCAAATAAGCCTATGTATTATCACAGCCTTGAACAGCAGACAAGCAGACAAGTACATTATATAAAAATACAGATAACTGTTGTCCATATTATGGAAATGATTATGTTGAATTGTATTATATGCTGGAAAATATGATTAAATAATTAAAATTTATTTATTTATCAATTATGTATCCTTAGACAGGCCATTTCTAAATGTCTCTGTCACTGTTTATCTTGCAATACTGCTGAATAGGATCTGATGTTCAGCAGTAAAAATGTCCCGTCATGCTGTAGCCACACAAAATGAGATATTGATGCTAATACAATTGCACACAAAGAACATGGACCACGAACACGGATTGGATGAAAAGGAATGATGCCTCATGGGAATGATGATAGTGCAGAGAAGGGCATTCAGCTTCCAAACCCATCACTTATACTAACACACGCACACGCACGATCAAACATAGGCATGCACACACACATACACACACACAAAATGGTTTGGAAAATTATACACATATCCATAAGAACAAAGAGTCTGGGAGAAATGTAACATTTTCTCTCTACAGTGTATCTCCATAATATTTATGTTGGATATTCAACAATCCATGTTTTTTTTTTTTGTTTTTTTTTTTGGTGTTTTTCGCATTGATGTTACATAAAATTGATCTAAAAAGACATTGGCCACTGTGTCAATCATTAGATTTTTTCTCTAATTTGTGTTTACTGTAGATGTATTGTACAACAGTGGCTCCTATACGTGCTCCTATCATCCACCAATATTAGCATTTTTAGCACTTTTTCAGCTCTGACTCACTCCTTACAGAGCTTCATGAGGTTGAATTGAGTGTATGGAGAGACTTCCAAAACATGAAATGTATTTTATGTGGACTCTAGGAGCAGGACAGGGGCACACTGCTATTAGCTAATGTGTTAGCTACAGCTAGCTAATTAGCTAGATCAAGTGGGTCCCGCAAGCACAACACACTCACAGTCATGGTCAGGGATGCTATAAAGGATTTTTTCTAATGTTAAATTTTCTTTACACTTAAGTGACCATTTTTAACTTTTTTGGTAAAAAGTGATTTGTATAAAGTACAGATATTCCAACATGCTTTACAGTTTGACCAAACTTACACAATTTCTCCCTAAAGCAGAGTTGATCAGCCAGGAAATATTTAAAGTCAGAGATTTGCTTGGAGCAACAAGGTTATCTGCAGTTTATGCTTGTTAGCTATAATATTCTTTTAACTGGTGAAAAAAAACAAATGTCTTTGCTGCTCAACCACATTTAGGGTGAGTGTAAATTGTGCAAATTCGGGTTTTTGGTCATTGCATTGCTTTAAAGATCAACATAACAAAATGTTTCAGTTTCAGGCGGTAGTGATAAGTATAGATATCTGGGGCCAGATTCACAAAACTCTTTTCTGAGCTTTATACTTAGAAAAAATAAATGCAAATTCTTCTTCTTCAAAGAAGCATTAATTCAGATTAATTCATTACTATTTTCTTTGCATTGAGTGATATTCTGGAAAAAAAGAATCTCATGATAGCCTCCGTCTTCGACTGTATAACTTAATATTTAGTCCATGGAGACTAAAATTCAATCATGCAAAGTTACAAATATATTGCTAAACTGGTAGAAGCTTTAACCGTTAAAAGCTAGAGCATGTGAAATTTGATGTGAATAGGAAGATTCATTAACTTAATATTAACACAATATGAGGTCTTCCACTGAACAGCTAATTGAATTTTGTATTATAATGATCATTATGCTAATAGAGAAAACATGATGAAGAAATGCTGCTTATAAACCCAGTTTCTGGGTTAAATAGTAACAGAAATAGAGTAGGCATGAATGGCTGGGATGACTTCATTTTTCATGCACAACTTAATTGTCCCTAAAATGGTCTAGACCAGGGGTTCTCAACTGGTCTTAGCCTGGGACCCACATTTCCTCATGGTAATTAAGTCACGACCCACTTTTATAGAATACAACCCAAACAAATATATTTTTGAAAAATAGCCTTGAGATTTTGGAGGGACACGACTGGCGGGACGGAGTGCTGGAACATAAATTAATATTATGAATTACATTACTATTATTAAACTAATAACTATTATTATTATTACAATACATTACTTACAAATTATATTTTATATTTTACTTGTTACAAATAATAATATACTAATAATAACTATTATAATAGTATATAACTATTAACTAAGTGCTGTTAATAATAAAATAATAAAATGTATATTTATCATTAAAGAAATAATACATTATTACATATTAACAAAGTGTAACAGGCGGTCTCATATAACCCCTGTATTAATATCATTACACTGGCTTCCTGTTGAAAAGAGGATCCAGTTTAAAATTCTTACACTTACTTACAGAGCATTGCACGGGCAGGCTCCTATGTATGTGGTTGAGCTGCTTCACCCTTATAGTTCAGTTCGCTCTCTCAGATCTAGCAAGTTAAACTTGCTAACTGTTCCACGGTCACGCTTAAGGACGCGTGGAGATCGAGCTTTTGCGGTTGTCGCCCCAAAACTGTGGAACACACTGCCTCCTTTGTTAAGATCAGCTGATTCTGTTGTCTCATTCAAAAAGCAACTAAAGACTTTCCTTTTTAAGCAGGCATTTGGATAATTGTGCAAAGTAGCAAAGACTTTTACAGTCTGCACTGTTCTTGTGTTGTTTTACTTCATGTGTGTTTGTTTTTTATTGTATTTTCTCTTATTCTTTTTTACTTGATTTTTTAAATGCTTTGTATGTCTCCTTTGTAAAGCACTCTGTGGCCTGTTTGTGAAAAGTGCTATATAAATTAATTTTACTTACTTACTTTACTTAAATATGTATAAACTGTTAAAAGCATGTAGCATAAAATTATCAATCAATTCACCTTTTTCAGTCAACTTCACTCCAACGCATTATGACAAATTTTACACTTATGTTTGGACTGTATGGTCAACAGACCTTATTTATTTAAAATTATACCTAATTTCTGAGTAAAAATAAATTTTAAGCAGAAATTCTCAATTAGTTTGACAATAGTTCAACTTAGAGGCATGTAAATGGACAGCTTATCACAGACTGGTAGACGCACACACAGACACAGGTTAAAATATTAATGTTAATGGTTTTAATATGAAACCTCTGATATTAAAATATGTTTACCTGACGTGACACCGATAGAACAAATGTCCAACTTGTTAACAACTTGCAGTGGAAGGTGAACACGGACTGCTGGCTAACTTACAAAACACCGGTTTACAAGTTCAGATGCTTTTTGTTGAGTGACAGCGGGTACAGACAATCACACATTAATTAACAAGAAACGGGAGAGCCAATCAATGAGTTTATGCGCGGTCTAAAGTTAAACAGGCTTCAGAATGAGTGGCTTAGATTTCTGCTGATTCTAATGCTCAACTCGTCTCCTTTTAATACAGTGTAACATTGTTGAAGATGTAAACTACAGGGGACCAAAACTGCCTTTTGAAAAAGCTAAAGCGTCTCGTCCCACCCCTAAATTACGTCTGTGCCTTCAGCTCATGAAGTCCTCTTTTTAAAAAAAGTCCTCTTTTGGCTTTACGTACATGTTTCGTTTGTAAAATGTCGCATTACTTTGGATGTTTTCATGCGCAGCATTTCATTACAAATAAGACACTGAGGTTTCTATCTGTGTTTGTCCTCAATGAGCAAAAATACACATTTCAAATGCTCCAGGTTATATTTGCTTTTTGCCATCTTGCCTCCGAACTTCATCACAAATTTAAAGAGAAGGGTAACAGGCTAACGAATGGTGGTTACCATGGCAACGAGTATGCTGCCCGCGTCTGACACTGTCTCTGTCTTTTTGTTCAAAATAAACAATGAGTACATCATCAGATAAACTTAAATTTTTTTATTGTTTTAAAATTTATTTTTTACAAACTGTCCGCGACCCACCCAGAACGTGTCCGCGACCCATTTTTGGGTCACCAGTTGAGAATTGCTGGTCTAGACATCATTCTATATGCTATTTTTATCAGTGCTAGAGTCTTTTTTTAGTCTATTTATTTAGTCTCATTTATTAGTCTGGAGTTTTGATTCAAACTCAAAACTTATCTCTCATCATTATTTATCGTTTGCACTGGTTATCATACAATTTGTTTATTGTCATTTTTTTTTTTTTTTTAATTTTGTTCCAGTTATCCGTCTGGTATTCATTGGCATGCCCATGTGACTCGCTGCTAATTTTGCTAAAACAAAGCATCCACCCACGCATTCATCATTCAGCCACGCATTCGTCGTTCATTCTTAGTTTTTTTTTGTAGTTGTTTCTCATTGATAATGCTCAAAACAAACTAAAACATGTCACACTAAAGCAGCGGCATGCAGCAATACTGCCTGAAAATGGGTGTGAAAACAAAATAACGTCAGAAAGCCCTGAGAACGGGTGTACAAAACAACGGCTGCTGTCAGAAACAGACCTCTCTGGACACTTTTCCATATGCCAAGAAGAATCTTCAGTAAAGGTAAGAGTGATGTTAAATGTTTATTTATCCATTTCATTAGTCTTTTGTATTTATTTCTTATTGTGTTCTGTATGCAAAAGTAGTTATTCTATATAAAATATATTTATTGTTAAAATGTTGGAGTGTCTGGAACAAATTAATTGGATTTACATTATTTTTTATGGGAAATATTGGTTCAGTTATCACTTGATCCACTGTACAATTAACAAAATCTTTAGAAAATGATTAGGCCTTTCTAGATATTGTCATGATCTTCTGTTTGTTTTAAAATTTTTCATTTACATAAGCTTTTCTTACGAATGTTTTTTTTTATCACGCCCCAGAATGCTTTCTAAAAAGCACACCAGTTCTAAAACAATCTAAATTAAGAACAACACTGAAACAAATCTCTTTTTTTGTAGTTATATAAGATGGGAATATAAACTCTGACACGCTAGTAGTACTTAAATATACTAATCATTTATCAACTATATTTGATAAAAAATAAGTTTACTCTTGCTATTAGCACAGCTTAGGCTGTTCAAATGATTTTTTGAAGCAGTACTCGGCACTTGTCACATTCTTATAATTTGTGAGTAATCCATATATTGCGTTGTTCAATACTGTAGGTCAAAATATATAAAATGGTTATGTCATATAGAATATATCAAAGCAAAGTAGTGTTAAAGTCCAGTTAGAGGACAGTTCACATGAAAGTGTATGCTGCTACAACATAAACTATTCCATTCATCCACTTCTAAGCATAAGAGAATATGGTATGGAGTGCTTGTGGAACCGTCAGTCTGAACGCAAATGTCTTATCCATTTTCCTGATACACACACAAGAGTGTATGACACACATTATGAGTGAATCTACACTAGATGATTGTCACTGTGTCAGGTGATTGGACCTCATGAACTTTGGTGCCCAGAAGTATGACTTCTTTCTCCCAAATGGCCACGCAGATGCTGGTGGATGATGGTTGTTCCAATGCTGGGTTATGCTGTGATGGAGGACTCGTCATGGCAGGTGGAGGCCCGGCAGGTTTTAGGGCTGCACCGGGTCAGCATGGAGATCTGTGTGCTGAAGTTGTTACCATTGCTGCCCATGGATGGGTGCTGGTACTTTGTGTCAGAGCCCAAGAACCTTTCCAGGTGCCATCGTCTCCACTTTCTCTTTATCTCAGCCTGAACCTGAGAAACAACAGAGATGCAGGGATAAATATGAAGACTTAGATAAACAATGTGTACAAATTAGTTTAAAATTCTGATAAAATGAACGAAAAATAAATGTCATTATACCTGGGATGCTCAGAATTTGTTGTAGCTTTGGTTTCTCTTAACTGCTTTTATGTTTTATTAGTTCACAAAAAATGTTCATGTTTATAATTGTATGAGTTTTATGTTTTTTGTCCTTTAGCTATGATATTGAGATACTAACAATTGATAATTATACACAGTGGTGGAATCAGGATGATTGAAGGGCAAGAGTGAAAAAATTTGAAGGGTACATTTGTCTCAGTTGAGGGGCACTTCTCAATTAGAGGGGGACCTACCTGGGCATTTTATCATGTACAAGCACTGCATCACATTTTCTCTACTGAAAAGGGCTCATTTTGGGACACTGTCTAGTAGGGGGAGAATAGAGGACACTTAATGCTCCCTTTTTTGTTGGAAAGGCAATCAAATAGATTCATTAAGAGAGATTATCAATCCTTCTTGTTCTAGAGAGCACACTATCACTTCTCCTTTGGGTTAAATGTTACTTATTTTCATTGGCAAATCAACAAAATATGTTATAACACCAGGGATGCCAATCAGTTTAATATAAGCATTAAGTTCAATATTTGGCCCATCTCTGCATTAGGCCGACCCTAAATTAGTCTGCATTAACAAACATAGGCAACAACAGGCAAATCAATGAGATGAGAAAAGTGCTTTCTGAACGTAGTATAAAATGGCAATACCTTTGCCTAACAGCATTCTCGCTGTGGCCTGTATGTCAGAGTGGATTTAGTCTGAGGTGTAGAAGCTGAAGGATCATTAAGGCCTTCATACACAAAGGGATGTGACAGGTCAGGCCGCTGTTAGGATGACTTGTTAAAAAAACACAAAGGGTGACAAGCAGGATGTTCTGCAAAGAAATTGAAGTCTGATGGATGAATTTTTCATGTATTAAGTTAGTGATGTTTTATTTAATACTAAAATGTAAATGGCTCATAACTTGGACAAATGACACCATGTATAGTGCATCTTTGCATATGAATATGCATGTGACAAATGAGCTTTCCCAAAAGACAAATGCTTAAGCATGTCAGAGCTTTTAAAATCAGATGTTATGATAAAGTAATGTATAATGTAAATATTATTTTAATCTCTCTATGTAGGAGGCTGTAATACAGTACTATTGTGAAGTAGGTAAATGACTCACAGGGAGAACTGACAAGGCTGAAGGACAGCCTCTGTACAGCAGGTTTGTTTAAAAGGATCCATAAAATGCATATTTTCAGTTTATTCTATTCATTTTGAATTGTTTGATGTCTGTATACAGATTAATAGGGTACTTTAAATTGTACTGGTGTGAGTGTTTGTGTGTGCCCAGGCCCCCTGCCCTGGGTTTGCCTAAGATGCACCCGGTGAAGTGGTAGGGGAATCACCCTAATCAGGATTAAATGAAAGATAATTGATGCATGTCTACATACAAGATATGTGACTTTGGGTGGGGTGAAAAATGCCAAGATTTGGTTTCACAGAACAATTTAAAAACTGTGATTTGACCTCTTTTTGAAAAAAGCTGTATAGCCTTTTTTTTGGTGAGCTCATGAATAATGTTTAATTGGCTCTACTCTAATTGGCTGTTTACAACTGAGCAGCGCACTCTTGTTGAAAAAGTGTGGCTGCCAAAACTGGGCGGGAAAAGATAATAGTGAACAGAGAGCTGAGGAAGCTCAGGAGATATAAGAGAAAGATAACACGATGATTGGCAAGTTTTGCAAGGTAATTGTGTGAGAAAAAAGCTGTTTTGAATTGAATGGATGGCATGGAGAATCAGAGTATTTGTTTTATGTATAACATTTTCTCTTTTTTGATCCGGTGTCCATAGACAGTTTTCACATTTAGTTTTTCATTATTTACATTGATACTGTAGTGGTACCAGAACATTAAAGTAAAACATTAAAAAACAGGATTTTTGAGGGACAACAGGAAGAGGAGAGAGAAGGGGTGCATGTAATGCAAGTGTACGAGAAAGAAACTAAGTGAAGTGGAAAGTTGTTATGGATAAATTTGATTTTGTTGAGCAGAGGTTTGACACATCATGTGGGAACTGAATCTGTGAAGAATGTTATTAAACAGTTCAGGATTTTGGATTGTAATTGTTTGAATCACCTCATTTTTATGTGGAGTTTGCAGTTGAAGGTGGAGACAATAGAGATTGAGACTCACAATATGGCATTTACATGTACTGAACACTTCCTACTCTACTCTGTCAAAGTAAAAGTACAGTAATCTATTTTAGAACACCTGTGCAAGTCCTATTTTCAGCTCTTTTTCCCAATACGGTAATTTCTCCTGTTAATCTCTCAATTTCATAGTGATGCAAATCAAATGGCTTTTTCTCAGTCTGTGGATGTGTGTAGCAGTGTCTGGCAACCCAAGTCACAGGTATAGGTAAGCAAATGACCCATCCTGACATGCATCGCTCATCACTGCAATGTGACCAGAGGCATTTTTAGGGGTGGACAATCAGAGCTCTAGCCCCACATGTTTCAATTCACTGTAGAAAACTTCTTTTTATTCCCGCCAGCGAGATAAATATTTTATTCTGCAAAAATACTTATATCACTCTGCGAGATTTTATCATACAAAAACAAAACTAAACATACTCCGGAAACATTAAGGGGTCTACTTTTCAATTATACGTAGATTGAAACAAAATATGTTTTTAGGTTCTTGTGAGAGAAGCATGAATAACCAGAGGCACATTTTTCAGCACGAGTCAGTGCCTGTGGAGGATTAGCAGAGAAATGCATGAAAATGCCCATTTGATCAAAGAGCGCTCATCTGAACAACAACCTCTCACCTGAGTGTTTCACGCCTATCTTAATTAATATAATAATATTAAATCTAGAAACAAGTGAATGAGTGAAACATATTTTACTTTTGTTAAGTTTTAGAGATAAAACCACATACAATTTTTAAACAATGTAATGACCAGTGTATAACAAACACATCTTTATTCCGTTCAGAGCTCAAAAGTCTTGGCTAGAGATGTTTAGAGTATGTTTTTTCACAATATATCAGCACATCTGAAAATAGGTTTTTGGAAAGTCTAAGTTTAGAGCAGATTTAATCAATATATAAACATAAACATAAACTCAGCAACAACAGTGTCATAACAGTAAAAAAAAAAAATATATATATATATATATTTTTTTTTTTTTTTTTTTTTTACTGTTTTGACACTGTTGTTGCTGAGTTTATGCTGAACAAAAGCCTGTGTAACACCTTAAATATTTTAGATGGGTGTAAATTTGTAAAAAAGTGAAGGCATGTCAGACGATATCAGAGTGTCTGAAAAACCCTCAGACTCCAGGGGGTTAAGAGTGCACTTTATATTTTGTCAGTGTCAGAGTTTCATGTCTGTATGTTAGAAATTGTAATATGTAACCAGGGTTTATAATAACAGAATAATGCAACAGCCTTACATACTTAAGATGCAAAAAAGTAAACCTATTTTTTTTACAGTTACAAAACAATCAGGAATTAGATTAGAGAAACTGTTTAGGCCAATGCATTTGCTAGGAACATTTTAATATAATGTCTAAACATGAATAAAGTTACGGAACAATATTATAATATGTAAGTTAACGTCATTAGCTCTTTATACTATAGCTTTTGCATAAAATAATGTTGCCTTTATTTAATGACTTTAGAAAGATAAGTAATTCATACGTAAAGTTAATTATTCTGATTGCTTTACATGAATACAGTAATTGTTTGGAATAAGCAATATATTACAGATATTTTAACATGTATTCAGTAATATGTTATCAGTTTTCAGTTATTCTAGTATGAGTCCATCTTAAAATAACCATCTTAGCTCTGTTTAAAGCACTAGTAAAATTGTAACATCTCCAAATGTTGGCTCTATTAAGTTACATTCTTCAAAACAAATGGAACAACAACATTATGAAATCAAGGTGTTAGAGGGAAAATTGTAGAATCAAATGCAGAAATGTCACAGAATTAAGAATGGAATAATTAAAAATGGGTAAGAACCCTATTGCCACAAGTCTTCTATTTCCAGAATGGCCGAGCTTCTGTTTGCTAGCAGGATCTGGAGAGGAGAACGGTGAGGGAAGTGGAGCTCAGAGCTTGATTACATGCTTCCCTACAGACCTTCAGGACAAGATTAGCAGTAGTGGGAAGACTTCATGCCCTGTTGAGTCTAGGGCTGCTTTAAACTGAAGTTGCAGTTTATTTATAAGTAAGCTTACAAGTTTTAAAGTTTTTAAAACTTATTTAGAGGGGTTTTTCATGAATATGAATAGATATGGTAACAGCACCGTGGTCACCTACCTCTCCATTCAAGAAGCAGTAGAGGACGGCCACCACAAAGCCCTGCAAGCAGAGTAAAGACATCTTATTTACACTTGTGTCAGGGAGGGTTTTTACAAGCTTTTATTCATTCACCACCGCCTCCCTTGGGCTGTGCTCATTAATTACACCGTGCTAGATGACTAGGGACATCTGCCAGTTCATTTATTCAGGGGACATGACTGTGATCCAATGTAATTAGTATATGAAGGCTATTCCTCTTCGACTCCTGAAGCGGACAATAAGCTGAAATGACTGAAGGGACACATGGCCTCCCAGAATGCACAACTCGCAATGCTGCCCACCAGTCTGGAGGCTGTACCTAAACCAGACTTAATTATGCCCCCGTGCTGAGCTAGTCTTGTTAAAAACAGAAACGGAGGAGTGAAATTAGGAAACAAATGCAGCTGGAGTTCAGCCAAGGTGTGCCAAACTGAGATATTCACAGGTCACAACTACTTCATAATCCTGAGAGCGAGACTCAAAATATTTCTGTTCAGGAGGGATCTAGTCTAGGGCTGCACAATGTATTTGTCTAGATACCTGGTCTACAATCACCAGAAATCATATTGATGGGTTTTTTTTCACTCACACCAGATGTATTATGTAGCTGATCAGCAAAAAACTTTATTCTTTAGTTAAATTTTTAGTTAGGTTAGGTTAATTTTTGGTAACAAACTGCAACGTAATAGTCACCAAAGCAACCCAGTAATTTCTGACATAATTTACCACCAAAATGTCTGTCAACCCAGTGAAACCACATACATATCTTAATTAATATATCAGACTTGTCAGTGTGGCTTAGAAAAAAATGTGACAAAAAATATTATTATTATTATTATTATTATTATTATTATTATCATCATCACGCTATAAACAACCACTTCAAACAGCAGCAGGCCTAGTTGAATCCTGAAACTGATGATGAACTCATGATGGTCATTACCACTAAAACTGATTCCAGATCACTTTCTACTCCAAGTCATTGTTCAACATGATAAATGTTATTCCTTTAAATATTAAATTATATTTTAGGTAACTGAACAAGGTTATGTTACTGATTACATGTAATCTGTACTTTTAGATTCTAATCAGTACTAGATTTCTCACATTATCTTTCCAATAATGACTGTGAGATGTGTTGCATTGCCAGTATTATTGAACCATGATGCTGTGTCCATATCATGTAGTCCTAATTCTGACCACAACCAAACCTGAGCTCATCGTAAGGGTCTTTTACTATCTCATGTCCTTTGGTAATGATTAACAATGCAGGAACCTGGAAAATAGCTTGTACCTGGAAGGACCCCAGGATGAGATCGAACACCAGCCTCAGCTCTGTTTTTATATGCTCTGGAATGAACGCGAATATGATGAAGTTTATCCCAAAGAGTGGAATCAACAGCAGCGTCGATTTAGCCAGTCTCCTGTGGAGCAAAAGCAGGGGAAAAAAAACAAACAAAGGCCTTCAAGTGAGAGATTTCTTTCATCTGTAACCTGCAGGCATTAGCAGGCCAGGGCTGCCTTCCAAAGCACTGCATGTTATTATCAGGTGTGGAGGCAGAATATGTAATATTGTAATAACAACATCAGCAGTGATGGGTTGAAATTGCAGGGGCTTTAAGTAGCCAGACTCATGAGTGCTGCATCACAGAAAGCTACTTAAGGACAAAGGACATTAAATCATGCGGGTAGCTGTGGCATGAGCCACTGACATTTACAGAGATGAGACCGTAGTGCAGCTAGCCTTCCCTCGCCGATGGGTACTGGGAAAGAACCAAAATGCCTTTATTTCTTGCGCCTTGCATTAAAATTACATGAGCTAAAGTGCTTCCTATGCCCCCTCCATTATGGAACTGTACAAGTTTACTCTGACTTTAGAGGTCAGGCCGAGGCCTTTACACTTTACTTTAAAATAAACACACAATAAAGTGCTTTTTCCCCTCATAGTCAGACCTTGAAGAGATACATTAATCTGTACTAGTTAATGACCATGTTTACATGGACACATTTAACAGAGGTTAAATGTTAGGCTAGGGCATGATTATATAAATAGCACAGTTTTGACTAAGGTCTTAGTCTAAGCTTAGTCTAATTATAAGGCTGATATTTGGGACTTTATATTAGAGAATGATAATAGCTTAGGCAAGCAGAAAACTGGGATGTTTAAGGTATAGGCAAACATACAGTATATGCCATCATAGCTCAAGATGCTACTGTAGCAATAACACCAGCTTGGTGAATGCAGTAAAACAAAGTAATTTGGTAACTTACAATTACAATCTGTTGCCTTTTTATGAAGGTATGTCACACAGTATATGTCAAACTACAACACAATTTCTATTTGACTACATATCCTTCCTAAAAACTAATGATATTCAAATTTTAATGTTTTGATGTACAATTTTTATTGTAAAGTTACAAACTCTTTTGGTGTCATCCAACAGTAAAAACTACTGAAGTATACTTTACACATACAGACATAGATGTTTTTCTGATAATCAACAAACATTATTCTTTAAAAAAAAGTGTGAATTTTAACTGAGCTAAAGGGAATCTCTTTCTCTTCTCTGTCTCAACCTGGCCTTGTTTGTCTAAATTGGTGCCAAAACTTGTCTTGTTGGTCAGAGGTGTGAGGGACATCCGGTTGAAAACCTCAACCTTAAGTATTTTTGATAGGACATTCACTCTTACTTTGTAAATAAATCTTTATATAAATGAGACTGGTGTCCACAGAGACTTCTCTTCAACATCTCACAGAACAACATACAAAGGAAACAACACTACTCTTCTGAGATTGTGTCTCTCGCTCATTTTCTTGTCTACAGACACCATTGAATACAATGTTTCATCTTTTAAGCATTAGAGATGTTACTTACTGACTTTGTTTCCACTGCTAATGTATTTTGATTTCTGGTTGATGTAGATGCTTAAAGTCCCCTATTACTACCAGAGATAGATATGGACATGTAAACACTTCACTCTTTTGGGCTCACACACTGAGCAGCTTTTTCAGAATTTCTCCTCACATTGGATGCATTCAAGACAGTTTGTCCATTTTTTCCTCCAAAAACCTTTTGAACAAGGAAGCAACATTTATTCTATTTTTCTATTTTATTTGTAATAATAACTATTGTATAAACTAGTTATAACACCTGTCCAGTGTTGTCTACACAGAATGTACATCAAATGTAATTCCTTGTGTAATTCACTATTTATTACCTAGCAAGCTATTAAAGGGTATCTTTAAGTCCATTTGTATACTTTGCCTCTTTAATTTCATTTATGGCATTTGTGTACCAAAAACTGCCTCTCTATATCCTCTGGAACTAAACTGGCTGTTTTGGTTACAGTGCCTTTATGGCTGGTGCATGTAAATGATTTTGGTTAGTGTGCCTTTAAGACTGTTGTCTGTAAATTATTTTGGTTACTGTGCCTTTAAGACAGGTACAAGTAAATTATTTTGGTTATTGTGCTTTTAAAGGCATAGTATGTAGTTTCCAGCGACATCTAGTGGTTTAATTTCCATATTGCAACCAACTGAAGACTTTTTCCACAGCCTCTCCCTTCCAAACACGGAGTCTCTACGGTGGCCGTAAGATCTCATATATCTTTGATTCTACCAAATGCGATGTCTAATAGCAGTTTTAGAGCTAGTGATATGTCAAGTGGTAAGATTAATTTTAATTAGAAGTTTAGGAAATGTAAAATGTAAAATTATCATAGCTACAATGCAGACGAAACATTTTCTGCACTTCAGTAGTCCTATTGTAAATGTTAGCCATTTTCTGTACTAACAAAGTAAACGCATCAAACTGCTTCACTGTAGACAGATAATGCAAGCAGGATACA
>BRDA01046995.1:0-19634 GCA_036984385.1 Crenuchus spilurus
AACTCCCTCAGAGCTGGAGGAAGAAACCTTGGGAGGAACCAGACTCACATGGGGGACCCATCCTCCTCTGGTCTGCTAATTCTAAGTTTGTGATAGACCATAATCATATGATCTTGTTGTAATGTTCAGGTGAACTGATATGGTGACAGTAATGGGACAGGGATGATGATAATGGTAGCAATGATAACGGCCAGAAAGTCCATATGAACTCCAATGTGGGCAGTAGAGTAGGGTATTTGGAGCAGGCCACAGTAGTTGGTCGTTGGTGGGCATATTAAACAATTCAAAGAATGTAGAAGAATTTCAGTGTGTACAAGGCAAATGGCCATACTGGCCCAATGTGTTTTTTTTTTTTTTTTTATTCAGGTTATATGTGGAGTCTTACCTTCTTTACCAGTGAATATTTCAACAAATTATACTGCCAGGTTTTGTACAATCACACACATTTTAATTCATTTCTCTTTCCTTCAACAATCATAGGAGAACATTTTTGAAATGGATAATGAGAGAGTAAGATTTAGATCAGATTCAAACTTGGACATCTCACCAATTTGACCAAGTTTGAGCTACACTCACACATGCAGAGGAGAGATACAGCAGACAAGATGACATGTTCTGAATCAGAAAATAATTTCTGATCCATTGCTTTGTTCATGCTAACTTCACCCTCAAGCTTGCTTGACTGCTGGAAGGTCTTCAAACTTAAAATGCTGTGTTGAAAATCCGGCTGATTCTGCTTGTAAGGACCCTAACATGACACTGTCTTTCTCTGTGACTGGCTGCTTCGCTCTGTTCTTCTGAGGAGTGGTGGATTTACATTTGGGCAGAACAATAAAACATAATCTTACGTTTGACTCATGTTCGCTTTGTCCTTATGAAAGAGACACTCAAAAGAACCTGATCACTTGTGAAAGGGCATAAGTCATCATGCAGGATCAAAACATAACTTTAACAACTTGGTGCTATTCAGTACTTTCTTTATTTTAAGCTTCATGTTCAGTTTTACACTTTATCAATGACAGTTCGTGTGTCTTTACTGGAAAGAATATACTTTTATTTTTTTTGGATAAATACAAAATACTTTTAATTAACTTCACTGCTTTTCTTCATGAAATGAGGAACATAAGTACAATTGTAGAAGCTTTCAACCATGTTTACTATTGACTGAACTTCACAGACATTGTCTTCAGCTCCCTGTCCTCAGAATCAGCCTTTGGCCTCATCTACTGTATCAGCCTCAAAGCTAAACATTCTCTGACCACTGTCGCCAGTCTCTTCCTCAGTTTACTCATCCTGATGACTTTCACTTCATCGCAGAGAGCTTGAGAGCTAAGGCTTGTGTATTCAGAGAGTATACATCTTCCTGTGTGTAGGAATATACACAAATATAGTATATACAAATGAGCAATCATTTAACATTATACACCAAGTACAATCAGTGTATTTGACAGCTAACCATTTAGAAGCCTGGATTTGTCGTCTTTGTACTACAGAAATACTGCTGCAATTATTAAAATGGAACAATTAAATCATTTTTTTTATATATACCACTCGGGCCTGAATTTCATAAGGTAAACATGACTGTTCTTTCAAAGCAGACGTGCAAAGGCCCTGATCTGCTCCCCAGAGTCTGCTGGTTGGAGCCGAGCAGATTACTTCTGGACGTGCCAGGTCAAGAATTTAAACCCCCCCATAAGAGGTGCGTGAGTGCATGTCCACGAAAGCAAGTGTAGCCTGAAATACATGTCGGGACCTTCGTATGGCCTTGACCAGCTTAGATTCTTTTCAGTCTTTTTATGAGTGCACTCACACTTGTCCTAGTGGGTGCCAAGGCTGTTATGAAGACCAATAAAGAAAGAGAGAGGGAAAACAACATCTCAGCTTATGACGCAGTACCTTCCACCACATGCAAATGTGTTTTCTGTTTGCCAAAGTTACACATTCTGTACTATTTTAAACAGATGTTGAGATGTAGTGTTGGCTTCAGTTGTGTTAGTCCCATATATCTGTTCTTTGATCCTATTCATGCATGATGAATGGTATTGACAGATGCAATGCTGGAGCTTCCACAGGTAGAATCAACCACCTGCCTGGAGTATTTGCATGCCACAGAATTGACTTTCTGAAGCCTATAGGCTTACTTCCACACTGTTTCAGTGTCAATGTCATTGACATTCAGAGTCACAAGAAATGTGCACAGCTGTGTTTTCCTTTTCAGTTAAACTTTCAAGCTTGTTCTTTGTTCTTTATCCCTCTATTGTGATTTTGAAAGTGAGGGCTGATGACAATCGCTCGAGTAACAAAATGGGAAGAGGCTCGGAGGCAGCAGCTGTATTGAAAACAGGTAGGCTCATGTAATCAAAGCCTGAACCTCCACACTACTTTCAGTCGCCTGGTGTGATAAGCTTTATGGATTACCTGATGATGGCTGGATATGATGTAGTATTGTGGCGTCAGCAAGCTTTTCATGTTTGTGTGCATATGTTAGTGCCTCTTTGGGCCTTAGGCACGTACCCTTTGCTTATTTTTAATCCTTTGGGTCAGGGTCAGCCAGCTGTCCAAGAAAATGGGCCTCATCTCTGAGTCTTATCTATCCTCCAGGCCCCATTCAGCCTCTAGTTTCAAAGGACAAATAAGCCTCACTCCATCAACAGCATATCCACCAGCGATATGCAAGTCAACATAGTTAAATGCCTTTGGCCTTTTCAGGTGGTCCAGGAGGGTTTGGCACCTCAAAACTTCAGTTTCTTGTCTGCAGGACACAAGAGGGTAGATGATTGTACTGCTTTTACAGAGATGCCGCAGTCCCGTTAGCATGTAAGGCCTGACACAGTAGATGTAAGGAAGCTGAAGAGAGAGGGGCTAAATGAGATCTTACTTATGCTTCCAACAGCAGTGGAGACCTCTGGAGAACAGAAGACAGTAAGACCAGACCCCAGCTTGCTTAGGACTGGAGAGTCTGGCAAAGAAATCATTTGTTCTGTCTGGTTGACGGCATGTGAATTAAGCCATTTTCTTCAGCATACACTCCCGCTTTGGCTGTATTCTCTCCAATTGCTGTGACGAGCTCGAGAAGATTGATTTGCTTGAATTGAGTTATCTATAGCCCTCATATGGATTACAGAAACATCTTCTCCATCTGTCTCTGATCATTTTGTCCAAGGAGACAGCTTTTTTGAGTTGCTAACAAATTGACTCAGAATGCATTCTTGGTTCTCTGAACTTTTTAAGTATCATTATGGTGCCATTTCCCCCATTTTAAGAGCTCACCGTGCTTGTCATCTCTGTCAGAGAGGTATTTAAAGCCTCCCTCCTATGAATCATAAAAGCCCAAGCTATTACAATCACCCTCTCCTAGTCGGAATTAAAGCGATTTCAAATCCAATGTGGTGATTAGAGACATCGGCACATGCGTGCATGATGAATACAGGGGTAATGTAGAATAAGTAGACCCTTCATTTTGCCGTCTCTCCAGGAGAGTTACATGCCCAAAATCAATCCAAGACTGCAGTGATGTTGGAATGAATTCATTCAAGATATTTCAGCCGCTTCTACAGCTCAGTATTTATTGTACTTGCTATAATTCTATACTTCAGATGCATTGTTTTAACATAATTGATCAATTGCTTAACTTCACAATGATGTTTTTCAGTCAGTTAAAATTCAGTCACTCAGTGTAGTTTCATATGAGCAATTCCTTTAATGTCAAGAGATTAACATCTGCTTGTACTGGACATCGATCTGTACACAAAGGAATCTGTAGATTCTGCAGTTCACTCAGTTTTAAATTCAGTTAAATTCAGAGGTGTCAAGTAACGAAGTACAAATACTTTGTTACTATACTTAAGTATACATTTTGGCTATTTATATTTTACTGGAGTAATTTTTGGACGACTTTTTACTTACGTTTTCATGCAGTTATCTGTACTTTCTACTCCTTACATTTTAGAAACAGCCTCGTTATTTCTATGTATTTCATTTCACGATTAAATCAAAAATGTTGCTTAGCATAACAGGCTACGGTAAGAAAACTGTAGCTCCTCGTGTTACCTTAAACTACTGCCCTGATCTACTCAGGGAAAAGTAATGGAGTACAGAGTATGTTTGCAATAAGGGAAAGCAATCAATTGCCAGAAAAATAAAGGATTTACTATAAATACTAAAACAATGCTCCTAAATAACCTAGAAGAACATAAAACACAAAATAGCAACAATATTGCTATTAAATATACATTTAGTGCAAAATGGCTCTTACATTACTAAAATCTATTAATTTCAAGGGGCATATATGCAACTGAAACAGGTAGCCAGTACATTCCAAAAAAATGTCAACATTACAATTTTAATATAACATTACAGTCATTATGGCTTTTAGAAAAAAATAATTTTGGGGGTGGAGTAGTGCACTAGGCCCCTGTAGCACAGCCTAAGTTTTGACATTTGTTTTCCTTACATTACTTTTACTTTTATACTTTAAGTAGTTTAGAAACCAGTACTTTTGTACTTTTACTTGAGTAAAAAGCTTAAGTTGATGCTTCAACTTCTATAAAAAGTCTTTTTAAACCCTAGTATCTATACTTCTACCTGAGTAATGAATATCAATACTTTTGACACCTTTGCTTAAAGTCAATGTATGTTTTCTTTAAAAACAAGAGAAATATTAAGAATTGATAACATTACTGTTGTTCCTTGAGAATGTCAAGGCGGACTTGAGGCCAACAAGATGGAACACTGGAGTAAAGGGGAGCAGTTGTGGTCTGGTGGTTAGGGATCTGGTCTTGTGACCTGAAGGTCACCGGTTTGATCCCTGGGCAGGTCATGACTGAAGTGCCCTTGAGCAAGGCAACAGGCACTGTGGATAGGGTTGCCCACTGCTTCATGCACATGTTCCTACAGCCTAGTGTGTGTGTTTCACTGCATGGATGGATTAAATGTGGAGGTTCTGTTGTGTGCAATCACATTGACAAAGTTGGATGTAATCTAATTTAATTTAATCTCATCTTCTCAGATGCTATACCAAGTTCTCGAGACACAACTGTCATAGCTACAAAATAAAAAGTTGATAACTGTGGCTGGTGGAGTTGCACTTTGGTTGAGAACACTACCAGCAGGACTGAAGTCTCTGAAGTCCTGACATAAATGTCTAAGAAAGAACCTGGGCAAATGTCTCAGGAGGAACCACACAGTCGACCCATGACAGAGTGTTCTCACAGAGGTTGCTGAGGTCTTCTCTCTAAGGGTGTCAGGAAACACTTTCTGTTGTAATATGAAGAGCAGTAGGAACAGCCAACGCAGAACAGAAACCTGGCTTCAAACCAGAATGATGACCAGCAGTTTTGGTCTTACAGTCTATTAACTATGGAAGGACATCTGCTGATTGTAGATCAAAAACCTGAGACACTTGATACATTAGAACATGGGCTTTAAGTGCCAAATTTACCTTCTCTTTACTAATTCCAGGTTTCCTTAAGCCAACAGGTGACCTGCTAATCTCTGACCTGGGATATGTGACCCATGCTATTGCTTGACCATCTGTTTAAGTCCTACCATTTGAGTTAAAGTCAGCTCAAAAAAAAAGCTTCAAAAAAGAAGTGAGCTCATTCTTTGAAGCAAGAAATTAGTGCTCCAGAATTCCGACCACACAAATTTGATGTAATTCTGCCTGTGAGGCCCAGTAAACTTCCCACTCTGGACACATATCACTCTGGTAATGTGGGCAATTATCAAGACTGTATCTGCTAAGCAGATAAGCTGCCCCAAAGGCCAGTCTACAGATGATTTTGAACTCATTAACACATTTAACAGGTGTTAACATTCTTCATGCCTTCATGATTTCCAGATTTCCATGGAAAGAACATCAGAAAGAATTCTTATGAAGACAAAAACAATACCACAGTTGTTCGGAGGTGTAGATGTAAGCCAAAACGTAGAGCTACTCACACAGCCGTGCCAGTGATCAGATAGTGTTGACTGTGAAAAAAAGCACAAATTGTTGGTATGTTTTTGAATAGAATAGTTCTGAAGTTTTTGTGTTTTGTGTTAAATAACATGAGTTTATGTGAAAATGACTCTGCTATGTTTAGATTTAATCCCATAATTCTTTGCCTTCCTGGCTTTGAATGTAAATCTTTCTGATTTAGAACAAAGCCGACTCACCGTAGGATTCAAAGGCCACTGTCTGCTCATTATTCCAGTGATAAGCAGGAGTCAGAGTCAGGTGAAGACAATCAGCTGCTGTTTGAAATTGTGTGGCAGTAACGGGTTCTGAGACTGTGCCAGTAAACCTCACAATACTCAGACATCCACTGTCTTACACTTTAATTACCCTGAAAGGTGCCGGAGCATGTCTGCAGACAGGACATCAGACAAGCTGCTGTTTACCTCTTCCTTTTTCTCTTCCTTTCTTTCTTTATCTCTTTCTTTCTTTCTTTCTTTATCTCTTTCTTTCTTTCTTTCTTTCTTAATTTATCTTTCTTTCTCTCTCTTTCTCTCTCTCTGTCTCTCTCTCTTTATCTCTTTCTCTCTTTCTTTCTTTATCTTTTTATCTCTCGCTTTCTTTCTTTCTTTCTCTCTTTCTTTTTTCTCTCTCTCTCTTTCTTTCTCTTTCTTTCTTTCTTTCTTTCTCTCTTTCTTTATCTCTTTCTTTCTTTCTCTTTCTTTCTTTATCTCTCTTTCTTTCTTTATCTTTCTTTCTTTCTTTCTTTCTTTCTTTCTTTATCTTTCTCTCTTTTTCTTTCTTTCTTTCTTTCTCTCTTTCTTTCTTTCTCTCTCTCTCTCTCTTTCTTTCTTTCTCTCTTTCTTTCTTGCTTGCTTTTGCTTTTCTTGCATTTTTTTCTTTCTCTGTTTTTCATTCTTTCTTTTTGCTTGTTTAGTTTCTCTTATGTTATGTATTTCAGTCTTCTATCTCTCTTCCTCTCTCACTCTTTCTCTCACACTCCTCATATCCTGTTGCTCTTGCTAATCAAACACCCTGAGGTCAGTAATGTATTTGTAGTTAGTCATTGCATTTCTCCTCTGCTGTATCGCTCCCTCACCCGAACCAGACAAACTGAACTATCAGTGTCTTCATATCTGCTCTGAGGTCACTGAACCCGGCCCGCCATTTAACCCTTACCTGTGTTTGTTCACTTAATGCACTTAGTCTCTCACCTGTCATAATTAATCATCCTTAAATAGCCCCAGTAAAACGGCAGCAGCCAAAACACTGTTGTCTTTGCCTTTGATCGTGTTTCACTAACGTCTTTCTGCAATAATACCTGATTATATACTCAGCTCTCTGTGCAGGTCTGCCAAGTTCCTGTGCTTTGTTCTGTTTGAGTTTCTGATGGGGAAATGAGTTTTCTTTGCTGTGCAGAGAGTCATAGTCGAGTCACGGAGCAGAATTAATCTATAATGTGGCGTTGCTCCCTGGAGAAATCCCCTATAGGATCAGGACGGCTGGTGGGAGGAATATTGAGCGGCTCAGAATGAGAAGGATGTGATTTCACTGGTGACAATTAAAAAGCAGGAGACTTCTCAGACAGCTCATGAAAGAGCTAAAGAGGTGATAATGAGTATGTTCAGAATGATAGAAACGCGTTCCAGAATTCATTTTCCAGACCTACCTGTTTGCAACGACTGTAAAAGTTACTGATGATGATCAAAGCCTTGCCTGCTGGATTTTTTTTTCTTTTATTGTGTAATTTGGTACCACGTGTGAAATGCAAGTTCTCAGGAGAACAGACTGTAGACTTTACATACAGGGGGAGCCAGGTATCTGTGTACTAGCAGTGTAGAGTGTGTGTGTGTGAGAGAGAGAGAGAGAGAGAGAGAGAGACATAGATACTATAGAGAGCCTGAGGCAAGGTTAATGTGTCACACTTGGAGAAGGGAAACTTGGATCTCAGGCCCCTGAGAGAGAGACTGGGTTTGGCGCGCTTACCTGCAAGCTGGCGGGACTTCCCGGATTGTGTGTGTGTCTGTGTGTGTTAGGCCACTGTTATCTCACACACCTGAAAAACAGTGAGTCACGCTCTTGTTCACTTAACCCGCCACTCTGTCGCTGATCTGCAGCCTGTCTAGTGTTTAGGGAATGATTGTGTGTCTTTGTGTGTGTGTGTGTGTGTGTGTGTGTGTGTGCTTTTGTAATTCTCTGGACTTTTATGGACTCTCTCTGAAAAACAGGGCTATCTCACTTGTCTGGACCAGCAAAGAGGTGCTTTTACATAAGCCCATTTAATTTTTTTTAAAAACGCTGAAAGGACAAAAATTGAGGTTAAGGTTAGACTGGTGAAGATAATACATACAGTAACTCATTTTCATGCAGTTATACTGGTTTATATTCACTGTTTTGATGTGACACTATCATGCCATTATGTACACTGTAAAAGTTTGTACAACTGCCCATCTAGTGTCTTGAAATCAAGGATATAAATTTGGACTTGGAGTGTAATACATATGACATACACCAATCAGCCATGAAGTAAAAGCCTCCTCCTACACTTATTGTCCAGTTTATCAGCTTCAATCACTATATAGCTGCACTCTGTTCTATAATTGCAGACTGTAGTCCATCTGTATACTTTATTAACCTCCTTTCACCTGTTCTTCACTGATCAGGACAGATGGCGGCTTGTTAGTGTGTTGTGCTGAGTTCCTTTAAACCTCAGTGTCACTGATGAACTGAAACTAGTCCCCCAACTACACATTCAAGCATTTTTCTATTGCACACAATGACTCAGGCTGTGATCTTCTCGTTTGTTTTCTATCACAAGTCTACACTCTTCCAGTCTCTTAATCTCTGACTCCCTGTCTCTCTCCACTCTTCACACTCATTTACTCATTGACCTTATACACAGACATACACTCCCTCTCTTCTATAACCTCTGACTTCCTCCCACACACTCAGCTCTAATGTTAGCCCCTCATTTTACCGCCTGACTGAGCGCTCTTGTTTGTGGAACCGGTTCTAGGTGTGGGTTGTGACTAGCAGCAGGATCCTACTCCAGCCCTCAGGGGCCAACTGCACAGGGACTCTGTCTTTTAACCCCTTCAGGTCATGCTTTCTCACTCCTGCAGTCGGCACCTACTGAAATACAATTCTCAATTTAGCATTGCCTTGATTTAACACACCTGAAGAAACTTATCTGTCTTCAGTCTCCAGTGTATTGGAGCTGTGACTGTGTTAACATGTGTTTTATCTTCTTCACAGACCAATATGATAGCCAGTAGGGTTGGGTGATGTCTATCTAATTGGCATATGACAATGTCTATAGAGAAACTTTGTGGTGGATGATGACGTTGGGGGTGGGTGTAGCGGTAGACTTACAAAGGTATTACAGTGTATGTACAAAGGTTTTAATTATATTACATTAATTACAATTAAGTATTACTATTTCTATTTTTTGGTGAGTCTTTTATCCGATTTATAGCCTATACTCCTACTCACCCAGTCTATGCAAAATAGTCATAGTGATTAGCAACAAAAGAGTTGCTGGCTCAACACAGTAGTGTCTGTCAGAGATCAGGGATGGACGATGGCAGTATCTGTTGGCCTTATAGATTAGATTTGATTCAACTTTTTGCTAATTTCATTTGCACACAATGGAATTTGACCTCCACATTTAACACATCTGTGCAGTGAAACACACACACTAGTGAACACACTAGGCTGTGAGAACATGTGCCTGAAATGGTGAGCAGCCTTATACACAACACCTGGGGAGCAGTTGGGGGTTAGGTGCCTTGCTCAAGGGCACTTTTTTCATAAAACCAGCAACCTTCCAATCACAAGACCAGAACCCTAACCACCAGACCACATGGTTTATAATACCACACCACCAAACCTTGTTAACACAGACTGTGATGGTTTACTTCAGTCATGTAACTAGTAAAAGACAAGTGTACAAATAAAGCAGCTCCGTTAAGATTGATCTTGCACTATTTAAATTTGCTATCAATGCGTGTGGACAGTTGAGTACACTCCATCACATTGAATATGCTGATTTTTTTGTTACAGCAAATTCTTTCATATATATTTAGTTCTGTCCCTCTTCACGCCTGTTCTTGACTTCAGCTGATGGAAAAAAATGACAAATTGCAGACAGTTGGTGACCCATTCATTTTCCTAGACGAGGACTCCATTGCATTATTATCCTGCATCATTTCTTGAGTTTTCAGGATAAAAGTGAGTTTTTAATTGAGATCTGAGTTAAGTATAATACCATTTTGAGAATTGTTCCTTCCATAATTTATTAATTAGATATATTTCAGTGATTTTGTTCACTGTGAAGTAGAATGAGATCTGTCTGTATGGTTACCAGATGTGGTTAAGAGCACCTCTAATAGCTGAGGCACGGATGCTGACATACTGACAGTAATCTTTTTTTTTTTTTTTTTTTTTTTAGGATAAAGTTATTTTCATTGTGTGAAGCTGATTTTAATCTTATGTTTAATATATTGCCAACAGATCCATTAACCTCCTAAGACCCGAACATGGCATGGCATTCATTCTTTATTTCTCTTTGCTATTTGGGCTGATTGGCACCTGATTAGTGTAAAAACAAAGAATGATCTTTTTACATGATGATTTCTGAGGTGGCGGTATTATGGCCTCATAAGAGGACACCAGGCAAAATGTAGTTTTGTGGTCTAAACAACCCAAAATGTGATGTCCACATATGTGGACATGCCAGGTCCTGGGAGGTTAAAATAGTTTGAAGGTGTAAAAGGAAATGAATTTTGAATTTTGACCAACCTTCTTTAATCACAAGTGGTGAAGATCAGACATGGTGCCCTTTACCAGCTTTCATAGCAACTGTTCTGAAAGAACACTCAGGGACATTTTGAGATAAGGAATTAAGTGTTTGCGTCTTGCTTCACCTCAATTGCACTTGCAGTGTCTGGACAAGTCTTTTCTGAGAAGAGTCCTGATGAATACGGGAGACAGATAAAGACTGGCTTGTTACCTTCATGACAAGGTGTAGATCAGACAGATTTGCTGTCTCAACAACCACCAAGTCAGGATTATCTCATTCCTTTACTTATTTAGTCTTAATGAAGAACATAAAACTGGTTTCTTCTCTTTTGACCTGTTGGCTGTTGTAATGAATTTCTCTGGCTTGTACTAAAGTAGATATCCTGCTTTTCGCTGTTCAGTGTGCTTTGTTGGCTTTTAAGCAGCCTCTTTGTGTAACACACTGAAGGAAATGGTTAATGTGCTCCAAGACATCCTTTGCATCCTTTGTGGATCAGTTGGCGTGGTGTAATATGTAACAGTGTGGCAGGCCGGGGTTCAGTGCCTGCCTCTGTTAAACACAGCACATTGTGCAAATAAGAGTCCTTGATCTAGACTACTAAACGCTACATGCTCTTACAAATGTAACACAGCTGAAATTGTAAGTCTGCTAAATGCCATAAATGTAAAATGCCGTACCTGGGTGTTCCATGTTCCTCATCTATCGTCACATGTCCCTTACTAGAGAACATCAATCTCTTTTGATCTCAATGAGGCCTCCAGGTCTGTTTGCTTGACTTCATAGGTAAGTCTGACAATGGCGTATGCACACCTTATTTATTGCCATCAGACTGCAACTGTGATCTACACTCTCTCAGGCACTTCCTTAATTGCTCCATGCTAAAGAGATTCTCATTAAATCTCGCACATTAGTTTCATTAGAGAGGTCAGTGTGTGCCACCTGCAAGTCTTAGCCATGATTCACCTTCCACAGGAGCTTAGCTAAAACGTCCATGAATCTCGTGCTCTAATGTTTCTCTAATATGCAGGCTTGTGCATTCCTAGGTGAATTGATTTTGGTTTGAGGTGGATAGTAATTTTGTATAGAAAAGCCTGTGGAAAGCTATAACAGAGCAACACATTGTTTGGGACAGACTCCATTGCTTAAAATGATGTGAGCTGCTGAGGGAGGAATTTTTTACAGAGATTTAAAATCAGTCACTGATGGGGATCAAAAGATCACAGTAAACTTAAGTCATTACATGTCCACTGGTCCAAGTGCAGAGGTGTTGTCAATTATGGGTATTGAAATTTTAGAGATGTTACCCCTGTAATATTGTCGCAACTATGGTTCGTTATACTTCATTTGAAGCTGCCCTTAAAAGGCTATGGATAATTTATAAGTAGTTCTTATTGTTGGAAGATTACAACTGCCATAATTGTTGGAGCACTGCACTCTTTAGATCTTGTGTATTGTGTAGGACAGGGGTGGCCAACCCTGGTCCTGGAGAGCTGCATTCCTGCCCAGTTTGGTGATCTCCCTGATCAAACACACCTGATTCAACTCAGCAGGCAATTAGCAGGTTTAATTGTAGTGTCAGAGCAGTGACATCACTAAACTGGGCAGGAATGCGGCTCTCCAGGACCAGGGTTGACCACCCCTTGTGTAGGATGACTTATGTTGATTGGGGTTCACATCTCCAACCAGTTCAATGAAACCTAAATGCAATAGAGATGTGGACAGTTGTACCATATCCAAATAAGTCCAAATGACTGGTGATTCCTAACCGAAGATTCCACTTTGGCTGGTATTACTTATCTTTGCCTGAACCAAGGAAAGCACAAAGCAGGGATGCCAGTCAAATGATCTTACATGCAGTTACACTTCTATAGTGCTTTTCTTTTTTGACTTTTTGACATTTGAGAAATACATTAGATTCACCTCAACTATCACCAATGCGCAGCATCTACCTGGATGATGAGACGGCAGCCAGTCCACAGAAGTAAGAAATTCACACTTGATATTTGTTTCTGATCTCAGAGAATCAGGTCATTGATTTATTGCCTCTGAAAAATGACACAATTTTCCCACTGCATTGGAGCATTGGGATTCTATCAACATCGGAGGAGGAAAAGAGGCTGGACGACAGTGCAAGCATGATGGGGTTTTATGCCAACAGAAAAAGGAAAGTAAAAACAACAAAAAAGATCAATATACACTAGTAGAGAATCATTACGACAAGTTTAAACTATTTAGACAAATGCCAGACAAAGACAAGCAGCCAGAATGGGGTGTATATATTGATAAACTACTAACGGTGAGAAATGACTGTGCAGGGATGGTAGATGACCCAGATAATTAACAGTGAGTGAGAGAGGAGAGTCGGGTGGAGAAACAGAAGTAAACTGAGAGCATTTAGACTAAAGGTTAACAAATAACACATGGATAAGATGTAAACAAACAAATCACATGATGAAACGGACACAGATGAGCAAGACCTTTACAGAACACAGGTATGTACCGCCTGTTGTCCCCACCAACACCAGGTTTTAATTGGAGGTCTCCCATCCAAGTACCAATCAAACCCAAGCCTGCTTAGCTTCAGTCTATTTGCATGTTATGTTTTGCAGGTGCTATGGCTGCTGACAGTAATGTCAGGGTCTTCACTTTGCAGTCTTATGCAAGAATTTGTTTTCCCATAAATATGTTCTAAGTTGCAAAGTTTTGTTATTTAGATGTCAGTGACCTCAGGTATACTGCCTATCAGTAAAAAACAATTTTCATAGAAACACGGAACATTAGCCTTGAAAGTTTTGTTAACATAAAACAGTGATTTTATTACATCAGAGGATGTTTAAGCTCCTGAAAGGTTGTGTACTGACCAGGTCAATGTGTAATTTCAATTATTAAATAATAATAATAATAATAATAATAATAATAATAATAATAATTTAAATATATTTTTGAAAAACTAGGTGTAGCTAGACAATGCAGATCCACACTGATGATTGGTTATTTTAGGTTTTCCACAATCCTCTGAATTATTTAGGGTCTAAATTGCAGAATAAAAGCACTGAGGGAATTGCCATCCACATTTACAATGAAAACTCTCCATATGAAAATGGTTGTGAAAATGTGGTGTTATTACTGCTCTGGTAATTGCATATGAAAGCACTGTGTGTGTGTGTGTAGAGGTTTGCATCCATAAAAAAAAAAGACTTTTTAGTAAATGCATCGTTTTTACGAGACCAAGTTCACCTCATGCAACATTTTCACAACAAAATGCATCGCTTGGTTTGACATGAAAACCTCTGTATGCTATAGTTTTTTCCTGGATTTCTGATTCTTCCATTTGTTTTGGGTGTAGAGCAGTAATGTGGACATTTTTAGATATCAGCGGTTTTGAGAGCGTGTCAGTTTAAGATTGAACTATGTGACGAGATGATCTCTGCTACAGACACAGGCCCACTTTGAAATCCCACGATGCTTGTTAAACCTAAAAACATCAAACGTTCAGTCCGTCGGCAAGCACTTGTTTCCTCGGAACACATATAAGCTTTGGTCACATTTGTAAAAGAAACCTGGAAACAATTATAGTCATGTGGTAGCAGGAGGGAGTGCACCAGATGAACCCAACTTTGGCCTCATCACTTTGAGCTCTTGAAGAACAGGCTGAAGTTCTGCTTGCTGTGCAGGACCAGAACATCTGGCGATGCAGAATGAAGTGATTGGAAGGGTTGATGCAAGGTTATTTAGAACTCCTAAAACCTCGAGAAGCATGTCAGAGAAGCAGTGAAACTCGACTCTCAGAGTTGATCCATACGCATGCTCGGTCAGCACTTGTGGGTAAGCATTTATGTGAAACTTTAATGAAAGACAAAGCCATGATGCAGGGCCTGACTGCCTCTGTGCCCCACTTGTGGTACAGGAAGGAGATGATTCTTTTGGAAAGTCTACATAGATTTGAGACTTTTTCCATGTGCCAGCCTTTCCAAGTCATTTTACAAGCTACATGTTGAGACCCTTCTTCCACCCTGCATAACAGAGAAACAAGGAGAAAGAGTTAAAGGTGAAGAAGGAGGGTGGTGGTCCTGTTTTTTTGTCAGGTGTAAGATCAAGCATGACTGCAGGACTTCTCAAGGATGAGGGTTTTTTCACTGTCAGTGAGGGAAGACTGGCTTGGCCATGAGGGCCTTCACTGCTGCTAAATACACCCATATACTACTACAGACAGTACCATCAGATTATTTCAGCTGTTTTACTTTCTAAGGATTTTCTTTGGGTTTCAAAGGCTCAGAGTCATATCGGCTTTCTCACTGTGTGAAAAAAGTTTGTCATTCTTTACTTGCTAAGAGGTCAGTGTTCGTTTTCTACAGACGTTTGCATTTTAGCTGATAAAAAGTTTCAGTTGGGGTTTATTCATCAATAAAAAGTTTGTATCAAGGTTAAAGAAGATGTCGTTTGACTTTATGTACTTCTCAGTGCAGTATAAATATACTGTTATTCGATTTATATTCTTCTTCTTCTTCTTCCTCTTCTTCCTCTTCCTCCTCCTCCTCCGGATTTTTGTCCCGCTTCTTGTCCCACAGTTTTCGACATATTGACACTGTTCCAACTCCAGATTGTTCGGTTCGATTGCGTGATCCGGGCTTACCGTATATACAGAATTTTGATCGGATGTTCGGTTTTCCTAAAAACTTCCTTAATCTGGGAATTTTTTCCCATTAAGAATGAATGGGGAACAAAAATGCATGCTCATCTGTACTTCTGCTTGACTGATTTGCACTGTTTCGGACACACACTATATCAGGGCAGGCTCCTGAGCACAAATTCGCTGTTGTTTTGACCCGCACTCGTTTATTTGTCATTTTATTGCCATCCCTTTTTCGACCCATTGACTTCCATTAATTTTCACCCATATCAAATTCCAGGCTTCCTTTTGCCAGACAACAACCAAAAAAATTATATACTACATCATGGCAGGTAACAGAGCTCTAGTCCAGAGCCATACTGACCCGCACTTGTCTTTTTGTCACCTTTTCATCCCTCGTTCCTTCCATTCATTCCCATTCATTTTCACATACAAACATGGCAACCACCTCAGATACCATAGCAACCACCTAGTCACACCTTAGCAACCCCCTTGGATACCACCTTGGATACCATAGCAACCGCTTTGGGACCCATAGCAACCGCATTGGGAGCCATAGCAACCGCCTTGGGGCACATAACAACCGCCTTGGGGCACATAACAACCGCCTTGGGGCCCATAGCAACCGCCTTGGGGCCCATAGCAACCGCCTTAGGTGCCATAGCAACCGCCTTAGGTGCCATAGGAACCGCCTTTAGGGCCATAGCAACCGCCTTGGGGGCCATAACAACTGCCTTGTGGACCATAGCAACCATCTTGGGGCCCATAGCAACCGCCTTGGGGCCCATAGCAACCACTTAGCAACACCATAGCAACCACCACAGATACTACAGCATCACCTTACAAACCAACTGGGATACCTTAGCTTGTGGGCCATGTTAGCAATTCGCAACATCCTGCGTTTCCTTCAGGAAATGCACTTTTCTGGTTATTACTACAATTCAATATTAACATGAATCATTTGTGCTAATAAAAATACAAATATGGGTGACCTTAACCCATTTTAAGCATAAATGTTTAAATAAAGTTTTTTACCCTTTCACACATTCACAACCAAACTTTCGATTGCTTTTGGACTTGAATTTTAAAAGCTGTAAAGTGTGACAAGAAACCAAAATGACATTTGGTTTCCTTGTTAAACTCTGAGACCTCATAGCATTTCGTGTTCCTAGGGGATGTTTAAAAGCCTTGGCCATTTTCCCATTGGCTACACACAGAAGGGAAAAATGCACAATCACGTAGTTTCCCATCTCCCTCATGTAATTCTGCCGTTGATGGACCAGGCACGCCCCGGCCATGTGCCCTCCTGCATACAGAGCAGGTGCAGAGGGAGTCTTTCCTGAAACCACTGCCAGAATGAGTGAGTTGAAAGGACACCTAGAACAGAGGAAGCACTAATGATGTTCTGTGGGGTGGGAAACCATTACATCTACATGCATTCCTGAAAGCTGTAACTCCACCCCTCCCATCCTTTCCAGTGTTGTTTCTGAGTTTCATTGGAATGAGCTGAAATGTGCTGTGGAGGCAAAAAACATTGCATAATAAACTTTTTGAAAGCAGAACAAACAAAAAGAAAAGTAGAGGCATCACTAACTGCAGAACTGTGACAGTGACTTATTGATCGCATGATCTTTTCTATACAGTGTCTTTGTCAAGCTTAAAGTGACTCAATGAAAATAAGAAGCTTGGTAAATACTGTCTTGACCAGAGAAAATTTGGATGATATTGTCCCTGCATGGTCCTTACTGATGTGGAAAAAATAAGCACAGTGGACTTCAGTTCAACAAGGCCCACTGCATTCTCATGGAGAGTCTCCGGAAAGCTGGACACTGATGTGTTTTTATTACTGTTTTGATTAGGAATGGGGTGGAGAATGGGGAACTTTTTTAAGTTCAGAACCTCATTTCCTGAAGGGAGTATAGCTTAGTAGAGGAGCGTGGCGCTGTGACCTCAGGACCCAGCCATGCATCACTGTTCCTCCCCTGAGATCCTGTGACGCTCTGGGCCAAAGCAGACTGCCGTATTCCTGAATGTGTTTGTTTAGTTTAATCCCCTCCTCTTTTTTATTTGAACTGCACTGATCTCTAGCAGACCCCTCTGTTTGTGTAGTCTGGCACTGGCAGACCTGGAGACCTCAGGATTTTCTGAATATCCTCTCTCTACCTCTGCAATTCTATCAAAAGATAAATCCTCCTGCCGAAGAGCTGCCTTTTCATCAGTTGATGACCTGGTTTGTTTTTCAACCGCAGAATCGTTTATGGCAGTCTTCTTTGCGGAACGCTGGTGTAATAGCTTGGGGCTTCTGGTGTCTCATCGTGTGTCTCGCCACCATTTGCGACAGTTCTTACAAAGTCTTGGGTTTGGCTGGGGCTGTCCCGCTGAGAATCGCCGAGGGCCCGACCAAGCCAGGTGGTGGAGAGGCCGTGCCAGTCGTCTCTTGCTCACTCTAGCACCCCACCACCTGGAGACGTAGTCCTGCCAGGGACCTGATGCAACCTGCCATCTTTTTTCTGATCTCAGATCAGCACTGAGCTTCCCCTGCTCAGTGTCCAAAATGTAGAATTTGGGCCCCTAAGCTGGTCTTAGGTCTGCATGAATGGTCTGGAAACACACACTCAACCATCCCCCTCTACACCTGAGCCTCCATTATGGTCCTACTCTCGCCCGATCCCTATTTTCCCAGCGCACCATGGCTCATGTGCAGTGGGGCTATCCTGTCTCCCCTCGTAGGTCTGCCTTGACAGGCCATCTGCTGAGCCAACTGTGCTGTACTGGACCCTAGAGACCCCAAGCTACTATCGGGCCGCTTCCGCCTTCTGTGGTCATTAATGCTGGGAATGACCAACCAGAGTTGTTTTCACGTAACTGAAAGGCCTCTTTGTGTGTTTATTTCTTTGAGGACTTTCTTTTTATCAGATTTTGCTGTCTCCTAAGAAAATGAAAAATGCATTGAAGGTACCATTATTGTCCCAACTTGGTAAACATGCACACCTGCCATCTCTCTTTGGTGATTCATTATTACAAAGAAAAGTAACTCCTGTCAATTAAAAGAGATTAAGAAGTCACTATGGAAACTGCATAAACATGCCACAGGTTATGTGTGAATACATACATGCTTCCTTCAGCAAGTTTTCACTGCTCTTTTTTAACAATAATACCTTTTCTAAGTGAGAATTCATAGCCTTGAACTCACTTCATGTGTACCGACATCGATGCTGGTGTCACAGAGGAGTGAGAAGGTGTGAAGTTCTTCATATAAGAACCTGATTCTGTGTTCACAAGGAAACTGAGAGTTAACTGTAAGTTACCTAACTCACCTGGGAAGCACCTGGAAGGCAAAGATTGAGTTAAAACAAAAAGAGCACGTGTTATGTTTAAAGAACCAAGCAACACCAGCATGACTGGAAGTTCCTGAGATACATGTTGTTCTGTGGAAATGGAGAGAGGTAGCAATAACCAAGCCTTGGGGCTCACAGAGTACATATGAGCACAGTTCCCTGTCATTTGGTCAAAACAGAAATGTTTAGTGGATGAATGTGTGCTTGGTTCTTGTGCATTTAGGTGCACAGATGACTAATGTGTGTGTGTGTGTGTGTGAGAGAGAGAGAGGTGCAATGGACTTGTTTTTCTTTTACAGGTGTCAAGTGAGCTGAGGAGGCCTTAGGCCTGGGTGGATTATGTGGAGGCGTGTGTGTAACATAGTACACCAGTGGGGAAACCAATCCGCCAGGCTCTAGGCCTCAAGAGGGGCACTCCTTCTTTCCTCTTTGCTCTGATAAGCCTGATGAAGTCAGCAGCATTGGTTTGGCTCCATTAGTCAGTTGGCGCTCAGAGAGCCAACCAGACTCTCTGGAATACACCATTTCTCCCATTGTGCACTCTCAAATAGAGACTAACATACATGTTTATTTAGTTTGACTGTAGTCTACTTCTATTTCCAGGATGTCACCCTTTTCTTTACTAGATCTACTGGGTCAAATTTTCATGATATTGATATTACCAGCTTGCAGGTTGTTATAGCAGTTTGGAAGGAGTAGTTGTAACAGATTAGACAACTTACAATTGATTTACTGTCTTCACAGTGTTCTCTATGAATGTGTCCTTTGTGTTCATTAATCCTTAGGATTTTCTGGCTATTTTTGAGTCTTTTTTGACTCTTTTGGGCTTATACAGTACAAACCGGATTCCAAAAAAGTTGGGACGCTATACAAATTGTGAATAAAAACTGAACGCAATGATGTGGAGATGGCAAATGTCAATATTTTATT